>JAMKCH010081772.1:0-21794 GCA_023653785.1 Ophioderma brevispina
TTAGACACAAGTGCCAATGCATTCAATGTATTACATAGACACAAGAGTCAATTCATTTCTTATGCATCCTTCCTTATTCATAGTCGGTGTTCTAAGAAGCAAGACACGCATACATAGATGTTGCCATCTTATATGAGACGATACTAGCGCATGTATAAGGTACGCATGCACTCAGCGAGTACTGGGTTGGTTCTTTTGACAGCGGGGGAATTTTTTTGCCCTATTAACTAATATTATTGAATAAAAATATTTTCGGTGATTTAAACCAACCAAAAGTAAATAAGAATGAGAAATAAAGAAAGATTTGATTGTTTTGCCTATCTAATATCGTGTCATAAATTGAGATGGGCAGTCCATCTTTTTATCCGTAGTCTATACCGGCTGCGAGCCACTACCAAAATATTGGACGGCTGCCCATCCAATATGACACGAATATTAGATAGGCAAAACAAACAATCGCATCTTTTATTCTCTACTACCAAGTCGACACAAGTGCCAACTGCTTTTATGCTACCAGGATATGATGGGATGTTACTTTGCGATTTGCTTTGAAATAAAACAAAATGACAAGACAGCAAAACCAAAATATTCAAGAAAAAATGACAAGTAAGAACTAATCAGTAGGAATTCTATCATTTAAGAATGTATTTATAAGACAAGAATCAAGGTCACAATTTATTCAGAGTAGGATATTAAATCATACCTTCTTGAGGAAGCTAACAGATCTAGTCTGTGAAGTGTAAGAAGCTAAACTTTGCAGATTTCAGGTGCTTGCACTTTGTAGAGAATTGTATCAATATGGTTTGATAATGCTCGAAACCATGCTTTCCACAAGTTCTCATTATCTTTTATCTTTGACCTTCGTTTGCTCTTGGGGGATCACATGTTGCAGCTTTCTAGCGTCCTGTTTCTTAAAGGTGCATTTTGGCGATACGAGCACCTGCATTTAATGGTTCACTAGATAATTAGAAGAGCTTCCTAAAATTATTCAGTTGATTCTGATCTTACAATTTAGTGTTATGATCACATCTGTACACAGTCCATAGTAAGGAAGTGCATGTAAGCTTGGAAACCAGTATAAAGAATAATGTTTATTATATCCGGGCATCCGAAATACTAAAACAATGTCAGATAAACCTCATTTTTATTGCTGGTAATCTAGGGGGGATGGCCTAACTTTTTGGACATGAAAATGATCGTCATGTAATTGATTCACCAGCACACTAAAGCTTACCTTCCAAAATAAACAATTCCCTAAGCTTATCCCTTAATTCCACAAAATTTTGTGTTGTCATAGTAAAATCAGGAAATCATCCTGAATTTTGTTTAGTCAATTGATGTTAATCTGCATTTGATGTGAAAAACATTCTCAATATGCCATCAAACTCTGTCATTAAATTCCCACAGATTTATTCCAAATCTGACTTGTTTTTGCCGACCATTTCTTCATCTGATACAGGCATAAAACTTTTCCAATGGCTCTTTCTTAATGTGTTATCATCAAAGCAGAGATATTTGTTGCCTGATGAAGAGATTGTTCTGATTTACATGTGGCAATGATTGGCACGTCTTAGATATTCAACCTTCTGCCAGTGTTGGATTGGTTGGAGACTTTTGGGGTTTGAAAAAAATATGTTTCTACTTGCTTTTTGTTGAGAGGTTCTGTTGAAAGTAAAAAACAAATTATATACAACACAACAAAGAAATGCCAACTTTACTATTAGTGTGATGGGACCTTTGCTCAGACATCAAAACACACCCAGCAGAATCAGATGAATTTTGGAAAAATTTTCCTTCCTGGGGATATCCAATGAACCAAACAAATATGAAGGTCCTACGGCATTACAAAATGCACCTTTAAGATGGTAGGGGATTCTAATATCAAAATAAAATCCTTGCAGATTGCCTTGCATGGAAGCTATTTCAGATATTGACCTACTTGTTTGGGGTGTAAGTCTGTGCATATGATATCAAAATGTACCTCTCTGATGTATTTTGTCTTTAGTCATTGTGATTTTTGAAACAGATAGACATGGACCTTATGAGTAAGACTCAGATTGACAGGGTCACGCCTGATCACAGGCAACTTTCAAGATAACAGTGATCACTCACAATGACATTAGCCAGTGTGATCTACACCAAATAGGCTTCTGTGTTCACTGGGATGGCACTGGGAACTGATAAATAATTTTAAATGCAAATGAAATAGATGTAAGGTCTGACACTTTTCTGTCCTTCGGCTGTTGTTCATTCCCAATATAATCTAAACCACTAATCGCATGTAGACATCTTGTACTTATAATTCAAAGTTTGGAGTATTTATACTTGGAAATAAAAATTGCTATCAACAACAAATACCACACTCACATATCGTTCGTTCGTTCGTGCAATTCCAAATCACAGTGGAAAAAAAGCATCCGTCTTAAACAGTGATAGGTTCATCATCCAGGTTGATTAGGCTTGGAATTCCTCTTGGGGGGGGACCCTGGTTAAACCTCACGTCATCTATGATGTGGCTAATTTTTTGTGGCTCTCCACAATCGCAGTTTGGTGAGGGTTCTACTCCGAATCGTGTGAAGGAAGTTCTGTGTACGACCAACGCCCATTTCTTAGTCTGTTGAGGTTGCCCATTGCTTTACTATCAAGGTCACAGCCTTTGGGCTGATAGATGGGCTGTCCACAAACTGCTTGGTCAAAAGTATAGCAGAGAAACCATGGCTCAAACCATTGTCATTATCCAAGTGATCGATAGGGATACGTGACTGCAGTGTCATGGATTGGTAGCAAAGTGATTCAGTGGAATTCTCTGATCCTCAAAGGGTGTGTTCGGGGGCCGACGCGCGAACGACACAAGGGGTAATATCAATTGCCGGCTTCTTCAGGGGTGCAGTGCAGGCTGTCTCTTCTTCTATACTTGTCCCGCAGCTCCCTAGAATCCCGGTGGTGAGGACGGTGGACGGGTCGTAGACAGAGAAGAGGGGAAGAGAGATTTGAGAGGACATGTAAAGAAGGGGCGAGGCGCGGAGTTACAGGAGCTGCCCCAAAAGGCAACCACTCACATATCTATGTTGTATATACCCACAATTCAGTACAATTGTATCCACCCTCACCATGTGTTTTATTCTGCTAATGTATTTATTTATTTACCCTGCCCACAAAGGATTCAGCTAAAAAAAAAATAAATGATCAATCAAGATAAATGTGCTATAAAACTAAGCAGGGGATTTCTTTTGTCTATATCAAAGTCGTAAAAAATTCTCTGTTTACTGACAACGGCTTTTGATTTTAAAGGCATACTATCACTGATTTCCTAAATCAGAAATCAAAAAAATCATCAAAAATCAGATATGCAGTTGTAACAAGTACAGGTTGTCCTAACTACCCTGCAAAATGCTAGACCAGGGACCTAATAAGGACAAAATCAGAAGTAGAAGTGTGTGTCTTATTTCCGTTTGGACGCTTACTACAACACCGTAATTGAATGGAGTCCTATCTTTGACACATGCTGTTGTTTCGTCCTTTCTGTAATTTCGTAAGTTGGAAAAAAAGTAACTTATGAGAATATACAGAACTTTGCTTCACTTTTGCTATTCTTGCAAAATTAATAGATTTTGACTCTTCGGATAAATCACCGATAGTGGACTTAAGGTGTCTGGGTACACTTGGACTAATAGTCAACTGAAAAAATAGGCTCCGATTTTCAAAAGAAAATTGTAGGTCATCAAAATCGGGATTATTCGGGTCATTGTAGGCAGGAAGAGCTTTATACCTTGGTTACTTAAAGTGCATGAAGGGTAGTCAATTCTTAGGCTTTCCACAAGATTGTCAACAAAACTAGCTCATAATTTCTGACCAGTTTGTCATTAAAGGCTCTACCAGTGATCCACCCAAGAGTCAAAATTATGTGAAACTGAAGGAGAAGTCTGTAGATTTGCAGAGTTATTTTTTTCCAAATGCAAAATGTCAAAAAGGGAAGAGAAAAAGCAGAGTGTTCCAAAGATACGAATCTCATAGGAAAGTGTCCATGCGGATGATAGCAATGACTCTAAATATTGATAAGAAGATGTCATGTTTAGGCAAGGAATAATATGTCGACAGGCAAGAAAAAAAACTTGAATAATGGGGCGAGCGAAGCCAAAAAGACCCATTATTCAAATGTTTTTACGCCGAGGACACATTATGTGGTATTGTGTAAACATGGACATCGCACCCTTTATTTCTATGCTATTACCCAAAAAACATAAAAACTGGCAAATTCGTACTACAACGTAAACGTTTGTTACGTCTTTCTTTACAATGCGCGCACTGGCTTCTGCGTAAATGTTAGCGTGTGGTCCCCCACCCCCCCCACCGCGTGGCGCCCATAAGTGGTGTGACACGTTCCGAAAAGAGGGTGCGATTTGCATCACATCATATAGGGAGTAATCGGGACCCATTATTACAGAAGAAGCAGTAAACTAACCAACAAAGAGATGCTTTTAATAATGGGCAGCAGAGGTAATAGAATGTCTTTTTGGGTTGCGTCAGCCCTTATAACGTAGGGTATGTGCGGGTAGCTTACATTTGTTACAGCAATGCACCAATCAAAATAACAGGAATAAGGTGATATATAATACAATGTTTAAGGCTTAACTCAGAGATTGAAAATATATAATTTTTTTGAGCATTCAATAAGTCAAATAGAAAAAAAAATGTCACCTAAATGCTTAATTCCAAAAGTTTGAGGGAATCGGGTTGTTCGTTGATGGAGTAACATGTGTGCATAGGGATACTGTTATGAAACCAAAAATTCGTATCGGAATTACAGCATTTTTATACAAAATGGATTTTCTATATGAAGACGCCGATTTGAGCTTAGGTATTTTACATGGTGCTTAGTGTGGACAAGCTTATGTATATGCAAAAATGTGATTTGTAGAAAATGAGAGCGCTCATCAGGAAATCTCCGAGTCAGAATATTAAAGACCACTATCAGTGATTTGCTAATCAGGAAAATCTAAAAAATTCATCACAAATCATGATTTTGCATGTGTGCAACTGAATCCTAACATACCTTATTGTTCTTGCCGCATGTTATCGTGATGAAGAGGTGATATGGTAAAACCCAAACCAACCCACAAAGCCTTGCACCAAGTTCAGGCGAGATAAGAGAAACGGAGAACCAATTTGCCAGAACGGGGAAAGCAACTGACTCAACCCTGGTTGGGAAATTATGCAACCAATGGAAATTGAAGCGGGAGCAGGAATGAATTCCCAACCCAACCAGGTGGGAAACGAGAAGGGGCCTAAGAGAAGGAACCTAGCGCTGACCCGCTTGCCCAAATTGGCCAAAACTAAAGTAACAGGGTATGATTTAATGATGATTCAAGCAAGGGGATCCCTGAGATGCAGGGAGCATTATATTTGTAAATAAATAATGACTTCAATGACAAAGTCCATCAATGGATAACGACGTAGGAACATAGGACTTCCTGCTCACTGTTTTGTCTACTTTATGATACCAGTTAAAAAATGCAGATTCACAAACCAAGCTACTGTTGTGACATGTTGTGAAATTATAGCAGGTTGGGAAGATCATGGTAGGTGTACAATACAGATCCAAAATAATGCACGTGTATCTTTCAAGCTAGCGAAGTATGTTATGACATACACTAGGGCATGGTCTTGTATGAACAAGTATAACGATTCCATTAGTGCTTGCCAGGGGTGGGAGAAGCTCATCATGGTGAAACCATAGAGAAATCAAGTATGCACCATGACCCCAGACAAAAGCAGGTCGAAAAAACTAGAAGTGGCAAAATGATTGAGCATTGGCAAAGATTGAGTGGCAATGGTATCAAAAGTCAAAGGTCCCAGTGTGCGTTGAAGAAGGGGCACATTAGCTATTGAGCTTTAACATATATTCAGGGGTTCTAACTATTTTTGCTCGCGGGCATGGCAGGCCGTGTATACCCTTCAAATCTCATTGGCTCGCGCGCCAGATGCACCCTCTTTGGCTATGTTTGCTGTAATTTCAAAACTGTTCAAGGGCCAACCAACAAAGCTTCGCGGCGGATCTGGCCCGCGGGCCGCACTGTTGAGAACCTGCAGTATATAATGAGACAATCCTAGCTAAATAGGAGCATTGGCTATTGAGCCTAGTACGGCTTGATGAAAAGCAAATATACATGTGCTACAGGACAGGAATACAATAGGTAAAAAAACTTGTCCTGAAGTGAAGCAGGGATAGGAAACTAATGCATGACCAGTTCCCAAATAACAAATTTCACCTAGAGGACATTCCCATTGAAGGTGAAAAATGGCTCTTAGCTGATTCTCAGTACCTCCGATGAGTACATGGAATTAGGTGCTAGGAAATAGATCTGAATGACAAATTAGACAAAAGCAAATAGTTCAATATCAGCAAAGCATGAAATCAAGCAACAAGTTTTCTTCCAATATATCAAGAAAGCATAGGCTGGTTGTTTAGAAAGTACAGCATTCACTGGACACATGTTGGTATGCTTAATCATGGTTGGAATGAGGACAAAGGACACATACCCGGTCCCTTGCATCCACGTGTCACGAAAATAGATAAACACATTGCAAATACACCCAGCACTTATAATTCTAAAAAAACACCCAATTCGGGGGTCTCACTATAAGGACCTCTAGACCTGACCCCACTATTTGAAGGTAATGTGGGGACTATAGAAGGACCATAACTCCAAGTGGAAATGGAAAATGTGTGAAGTAAATGGAAACAGCTGGCATTGATGCTTCGGGCCTAGCATGTACCACAGAAACAACAACCAATACCAAAAGTGATGACCCTACACAGACTCAATTCCCCAGCTATCCCTGTATGGACTACTTGTATGACCAAAAAAGTGGATATTGGAAGTGATGTATTTATGGGATCAGCTAGGTATAGGAGATAATTGGCTGGCTCTCGTGATGTATATCGCTGTTTATAATGGAAAACGCATCAGCGGGTAGTATTTAAAATTGATATCAGAGTCTCAAAAACAGTCACCAGATAATTAGCCATAAAACCCTGGTGGTTAGCAGTTAGTTATTTGCTGTGGCATTTGTTTTAGAGCTGGTTACGCTGTTGGTATGGGGACTAGTAGGAGCTAGATGGAAGGAACCTGCAGGATGCAAGCTGTACGATTGAGGGCCTCTGGATGATGACTCTATCAGCTTCTACGACCACCCGTGGACTGTAAGAAGAAGGCCTTAGGAGACATGCTTCATGGGGAATAGCTCCATCCATGTCACACAAGTGATTCCTGTTTGCCTCTCTGGCTTGTATGATGAGGAATATCAAACTCGGACCAAAGGGGAGACAGTGGACCAAGGTGGAGGTGTGTACAGAAACAAGGCGAGTGTTAGTATAGCACACTCATATATGAGATACAAGATCAGGGGGATTTGGAGCTAATGTATTTGGTCATAAATATACATGAGGGACAAAGATCCAACCTCGATATTTAAAAAGACTGTAGATGGAGCCGTTAGGACAGCATACATACATAAGGAAAACCAATCCGGGAAAATGATGGTTGAGGCCTAAAAGATGGGCCATAAAGCTGAGCTCACTATCGGCGGTATAAAAGATGACATGTAAGACAATATGAACAAGGTGAGTAAAGGCAGAACATAATTTTATGACGAAGTCTTACATGAGGGGAAATTGATTGCGACAGTAAAGTGAGAAAGAATAAGCTGAGGGTTGGTGTTAGGGTGAGGCATCCCGTACAACAAATTGTGAAGGGAAGATCTGAACTCAGATGGGTAGGAAGGAAAAAAAAATACATAGGCGGAGCCATACCATAGGTAGAGGATGGTATCACGGACTCACTTAAAAAGTACAAGCGATGGTGGAGGTTTGCTGGCCGTATGCTAAGTATAAATTAAAAATGGGAGAGCTGGGACGAGGACTATCTGAACATGGAAACAGGAGATGGCATATGAGAGGCCCCCATCCAATAGGAAGACAATGACCAATAGAGTAGCCACACTTGCATAAGAAAAAACAGATAAAATTGTAGGTGGAGATATACCATACCAGATAGTCACCATACCTAATAGGACAAGATCCCAACTTAAAAAGATTTTATTTTTTAAAGGTTAAAGATGTTGTAGGTGGGACAGCTCATAGACAGCAGTAAAGTAAGGGGGCATGGATGCCAACTCCAAAAGAATGAACCAGGTGATGGTATAGGCAGGACTTACCAGAAAACCTATGTTAAAAGACTAAACATGAGAAGGGAAGATCAAAATCAGAGATGGTGATTGGTTGGTAGGCCACATCCCGTACCATAATAACCAAGCCTTGAAATTCCATTTGCAACACTAGTTATGATATCGGACATAGAGATTTCACATAAAATATGTAGGTAAGAGGGCTAGAAATGGTGGAGCTGTTGTGTACCACAACAAGAGAATGGCATAAGTTGTAGCTGACCTATATGGCAGACAAGGAAGAGTGATGGTGTAGGTAGGCTTTTTCATATAGACAAAAGGTGAAGGTGTGGCAACTACGCACATAAAAAACAGAAGGGTGGTGTAGGCGGGGGGGGTGTGTACCTACAACAGGGAGGTTGGACAGCATATACTGGGCCATACATAAACAGTGTGGTTAAAGCAGGCAAAACATAACAGCAAGCGATGGGATCGTGGTGAGGCCGGACCAAGTAAACGAAGGTTAGGCTGGGGCCCCATACTTGAGCCTACCGTAACGGGGGGAGGGTGAAGGTGAACCACACCTTCTTGATATTGGCTGACCATCCCCCACCATAATCTGGAAGGGTGAGAGTGTAGGTGTAGCCCCCATACGCTCTGTTTGAGTGCGTACGAAATGGCTCATCTTCAGAGACGCTTCAGGGGCCCCTGCAAACTTACACACACCATCTTAACCCTCCGAGCAGTGCGTGACTCCTATGAACCTCGGATGACGCGACGAGAGGGCTCCCATAGCGCTGATATTCATTCTATAGTGTAACATACATCCCGTATCGATTGCCCCGATCTTACCACGCGGAGTTCTTGAACCAAACCATATAAAAACATAGGTGGTGATGACTGGGATTAAGCGTAGGCGTAGCCTTACTCGTATAGTGTAAAATACATCCCGTATTGCTGGTGGTAGCCGCGCTATACCAGAACATATCAAAATACTTAGGAGGAAGGGGAAATGCGGCTACGCGTCGCCCTGTACTCCTAGTCCTAGACCTACGGGGCTCCACACCGCCTATCCTCCCCCGTCCGGACAACACTCTAAACTATCAAACATAGGCGTGTGACCAACGAGGTTAGCCCATGAAGCTGTACCATGGCGTAAAATCATGGCAGCCCCCCGCCATTACGCGTGGTCGTTAGCATAGTTGTACTAATCCTAACGACGGCGAGGGTGATTGAAATGAGCGTAGGCGTAGCACTACTCGTATAGTGTAATACATGGCGTATTGACTGTGTCTGACAAGCACGGGCCCACGAGACTGTTGTACCAAGATAGTAAACCCACATCCACACGAGCAAAACACACGAAAGGGTGCCAGATGAGCAGTAGGCGCTAGCCGTACTCATATAGTGTAAAATAGGCATTATGATGGTGTCCCTCCCCGCCTTAGCGGAGCTTACCATAACATATACATCAGCAAATAACTATGGAAGGTTGAGATGAGCGTAGGGCGTAGCCTACGCAGATAGTGTAAAGTTGGCGTATATGATGGGGTTGGCGGAAGCCGTACCATAACCTATACTTTGGCAAATTAACTATGGAAGGATGAGATGAGCGTCGGCGTAACCCGTACTCATATAGTGTAAAATATGGCGTAATGATGGTGTAGCGGAGCTGTACCATAACCATTAGAAAAAAACTATGGAAGGGTGAGATGAGTGTAGGCGTAGCCATACTAATATTAGTGTAAACATGGGTGTATTGATGGTGTTGGCGGAGCCGTTACCATAACCATATAAACAAATGGTGAAATGAGGTAGGCGTAGCCGTACTTCATATAATGTGAGAAACCAAATGGTGCCCTTGTATAGAGGAGTTAGCGATGCTTGTACCATGTACCATTAAAAAAACAAATTCAGGAAGAGGACAGGACCTTGACTTGCACACTTGAGTCAATTGGGTCCTTCCTTTGTTACACTTAGTTAACCAAATAGACTTTCACACGGGAATGATATAGAGACTATGGAATAATGAGGGCGCAACTACAACCATCGCCACCGCAGTAAGACGAACTGCGTGACATATGCGAGGCGCATGCTGTGGCAGAACAGAAGGCGCGTGTGTAACATGAGATTATTACATGCATGCATGCCCGGTAAAAAAAGCTGAAACCAATTTGCTGTTAGGTTGATGAACAAAGGATAGGAATGTGTAGCCAGGCAGACGACATGTATCGCTCTGAGGGAGAGCAGTGACGGTGAACAAAACAAACACCATTCCCTACAAGGCCACAGCCGGACATGAAAAGGTAGGCGACGTTTCACTATCGACACCATTTACCGTTCCGGAGGACTTAAGTCATGGGCGTTTATAGCCCCGCCCTTCAGGAAGGACTAGCCTTGTTAGTAAGTATCTGGGGACCCTAGGTCAGGTAAAAGTCATGCTGCTAAGGCTAGCCAAAGCTAGACTGGCTGAGGCATGCTAGGACTAGGGTAGACTAGGGAGCAGAATTTGGCAGACATGAGACAGCAGCAAGCACCTGCAAGCACCTGCCTGACTGAGCATCCCAAGAAGCGTGAGATGAGGGGAAACATAACATTGAATGTACTGAAAGTGCTTATTATATGTTACAAGATCCAAAGTTAACAAAAGCAGCTAGAAAGATTGCCCCTTTTGCAAGACCAAAAAGAAACCTAATAAGGACAAAATCGGACCTTTTAGTCATTACTGTCCGAACGGCACTTATAATACACATATTTAATGGAGATTCATATCTTTAACCATGTCTTGATTTCGTTGCTGTCATTTTTCAGTCGGAAAAATAACTTCGAGAATCTACAGACGTATCCTTCACTTTTAACGATTATGCAAATTGCAAATATTTTTCTTTTTTTTTTAATTTTTCTTTTTTTATAAATTTTAAGATATTCTTTTGTTTTGGTCAATGGATAATGTCAATGCATGGTTGTCATCTACAGTGCAAGCAATACTCATTTAATCAGTCTTTACTATAACTATTCCAATAAAAATATAATACTGTTATAAGTGGAAAAAGTTTCACGAGGTTTTTATTTCGCAAAATTTAGCGAGAGTTTGTGAACATCAAAACGCGAAATAAAAACCGCCAAAAATAACTTTTGCCAATAGATATGTATTTGCATTGAGGTCCATTACGTGAAAATCAATTTCTCGCACATTAGCAAAATGTTTAAAATCGCGAAATATCTGTACGAGGAAATTTCCACTTATACAGTGACCCCAATATGGAGGGAGAAATTTTACCTGACATGGGATATTGAATTATCTAGAAATAGTCCAATATGTGAGAAGGCTATTCTAAGCAGTGTGAAAGCGCATGTAATATCCTGTCATAACAGCTTATGATTTATTGCTCAGTTGAAAGATAAGTTAAACAAATAGTTTTGAGGGGGAAATAGAGAGGATGATGACATTTTGGTTCCTTTTATATGTGGGAATTAAGTAATTAAAATGCACTAATTGCAATAAGCTTTATTGAGTAGGGTAGTGAGTGAGAGATGTATGGAAAGGAACTTCATGCAACATAAGCTTAATGCTTGTATGAGTGTTGAAATTTCAATATGGAAATATGGCACTAAGACACTATCAGGGATTTATGACTTTCCACTGACGAGTGCCAGAAAAGGGAAGAAAATGGCCGTGTTCCAAGATACGGTTATCCATTCAATTACGTGTTGTTAGTAAGTGTCCGTATGGCCCTTCGGATACCTTTTGATTTTGTCCGTTCGGTTGTTCCGGTTGCTCCTTGCCGGATTGTCGGCTGCAGCAGACCCGCCCAGCTAGCCCTTCGTCGCCTCCCAGCGCGACACCCCAAACCACACCCCTACTTTCAGGGCCAGAGACCAGTTCAGGTGTACACCCGCTATAGTTGGTCCTGTAGTCCCTGATAATAAATCACACAAATAGAACCTTGGACCCGCAGGCTGCTACACTTAACTCCAACAGACAACATGCACCTCCGACAACCCAAGCCTGCAACAAAACCCACCCCCATATAACTATAGTTCAGACCCTAATGGGCCCATGCTTCAGCCTACACTTGGTTTTGCCACTTTTGCAAAGTCACGTAACCCCAGGAAGCGCAGTGCCATTGCCGCGACGTCCGACCACCCGCACCCTCGAGCATTCCACTCTGAAGCACCTCTATACTGGAAGTACCGCGACGCAGGCACAGGGGCCTCAACCCCTCAGGCCTGGGGGGGGACAGCCGGCCCTTGTAACTTGTCTCGCCCCCACTCAGCCTCCCCCCCCCTCGGCCTCCCCCCCCACTTTCATTTTCAGAATCGCCCTCCGACTGTACAAACATGGGGCACCCGGCGAGCGCAGCAAGCCCGATCATTTTTCTTGTTTGTGATTTTCCTCACACCACATGCACCCACCCCCCCCCACCATGCACCACGAATCTAGGACACCACCTCATGTAGACGCCAGCCCGCGCACGGGCCGCTCGAGACCGTCCCTCTAAGCGAGGCCCCCACCACGGAGACCAACTGAAATGATAATTGTGGCTGCGCCGCGCCCTGGTCCACCGCGCGCACCCCCCCACCCTGCATATCTACGGCTCGCTCTGACACCCTACACCAGCCTCCCTAGAACACTATGCACAACCAACTGGGTCCCGCACCCCCCCCCCACAGCAACCAACACACCAGACCGCCCACTAACTCTTTGACCCCCTTTTATAGCCTCCTTAAGGTCCCTGCATCCTTCGGTATCGCTAACCGACAGACAGAGACTTCAACAGCCCAAAGATCTCGTGCTGGTTTACGTCGTTTGACCTTCCTCACCCTGTCCAGGTACGGGGGGTTCCTGTATTAAGTGTTGTGCTGGGGTGGGTACTGAGGGGGTGATCCTCCCGCCTCGCCACCGCGCCGCCGACCCCCACCCCTGCAACCACCACTCGTTCCCCCCTCCACCACATCCCACCCCCACTGTAGCACACATCGCAAACACGGAGTCCCCAGCATCCATCCACGCCCCCCAATCGCGCCAACACCCCAATTAGCATAGTGGTCCTTCCTTGATCACCGATATGATCACCCAGTCTTACAAACCTTAATTGCGTTGCGTTTAGGATGGTCACCACCCCCTACACCCCACTTGAATATAGACACACCCCCACACATGTTATCAGGTCATATACCCCAACGGGCGCAGGGGTTGATGGGGCCCCTCCTGCGCTTCGCGCGGAACCCTCGCAATACTCACTTTCAAAACACACAATGTTCTCATGCAAATTTGATAGAAACCATTTGACACCATACCACACGTCGCCGCCCCTTATATACTGCTTAGATATGATTCACCGCCCCCCCCATCTTAACATCGCGTTCGATTGATAGCCCGTTTTGGAAGATGTCCGATGGTCACCGCTTTCCAGCCCACCCAACGCGGCTATGGCCACGATTTTACGTTTTAGGGGTTTGGTCATTGTCCCACCCACAACCCCACTGACCATCACCCCATGTACACTCTGCAAGTATCTCCCGCGCCCCTACCTATCACCTTTCGATCCCATTAGCAAAAAGTATTTTAAGATATGCTCCTTCTAAAGGGTGTATCACGAAACTTGTTCAGAAGAATACTCTGACCCGCAACTCGATGGTTCACCCCTGCACACTCGAGGACTGTTCCTATGGTCATTTTTCTTAAAACTTAATGGTAATAGACGCTTTACCAACGACATATTCATGAAAAAAAATGGAAAAGCAACACCCACTTCGCTTAAAAAGGAAACGATATGAATGGTTTTGTACACCTTACCATGTTGCTTCATTCCAATGGAGTTCACACAGTAAACCACATGTGGTGCAGTTGGGCACCGAGGGCAGTCGATCCAGAGCCAGGGGGGCAAAATTTCAAAGTCGGTCCCGCCAGAGGGGGGCAAATTCGTAAGTGGTCCCAGTGATACGGTCCAATTAAGAGACATGAGGAGATTCCAGAAAGAAGCGCCCCCCCATATTTTGGCGACCCCGGTTTTTTGGATGCTACAAAATTTAGGATCACACCCTGAAGTGTTATAAGCGACTACGCTGTTTATGGTATAAGATGATGATTTAGGGGTTCTCGTGCACGACAGAAAGTCAAAGCCGGTTTTCTATGGGGAAACAGTACGATAGACAAGCAGTTCAAACAAGGTTTGCGGGCACAAGTCTTTTGACCTGTTGTCCCCACACCCCCCCTCGAGCCCAGCTCCCACCACAAACCTCCACGAGCCAAAAGGTTCTCGGTAGGTGGTCTACAACCGATCCAGTGATGCACTTGAGAGCCCATCCCACCGACTATCCCTACAACAAATTCTCTCCGTCACTTTAAGTCTGAACCAGTAGGATTTCTGTTATTCTTAGGCTTCCAGAGCAGGTGAAACCGACTCCGACTCCGCGGCGATCGCACATCCGCCCCCCCAGACAGTGAACAAAGCTATCTGCCGCTTCGCAGCTTTACGTACCTTCATGCCCCACTACATTTCCCCTCTGCGGGGGTTTCGCCGAGACTGATATGTTCCCACACTATTACACCCTAACTCTTGATGACCATAACTTCAAAAGTGAGTATCAATTTGATTTTAAATTAAAGAATTTAAACCACACCACACACCCATATTTTCACCATTTGTAGTAAACAGCACTCGATGCCGGTTCAGCCCGACCACGATAGAGGAAAATAACGACGATTATGTAACACAGTCAATGGACATTCCAAGTTGGTAATAAAGTGCACACACACAAACCATCAGACAGAACAGGTGAGAATACTCATAATTCTTGCAAATTTCAGGTCTTAAGTGGCAATCTGTCAAAGCTTGACTTGGATGTGGGCACATTGTTAGTCTGACTTGTCTTGGATTAGAGACGACTCGTCTGTCGGATGGCGCAATGTTCTGTAAAGTCGGGGGTTCTCAGCCGTCCACAGCGACTCTTATTAAAATTTTGACTTGCACCCGTTTCACGGTACTCTCACATTGTTCAAATTGCTTCTGGCAAGGAGGGATTCTGACCAGAGTATAATGTTTAGGGACCAGTTTCGGCATATCTGAAAAACCAAAAATGCACTTTGTATGGGCGGACAAACGCGGGAAAGTTGATATTTGCACTCCAATCAGGGCCTTTATTATTAAAATGTTAGAATCCACCATCTTTTTGGAGTAAGATTCTATTGGATAAAAAACATTGTGAATAATCTTATTGTTCAAGGGTGATCCCACCTGGAAGTAGTGATCAAACTTCTCAATCATTCTATTGCAGTGCCACCCCCTAGTTCAACTAACTTATTTCACATTTCGACGCTTTTGTGGTGTATTTTTATAAAGATGATCATTCTGGTTATTTACAGGTTTGTTTTTCTTTTGTATTTTTTTATATGTACGTAATTGTTATTACTATAATAACACAAACAAAATGGCATTTGAACTCACCAAAATATAAAACAAGGGCGTTCTGGGGAATGAAAAGAGACCGCCTTGTTGTGAACAGATAACATGGTATCAGTGGTGGTTAACAGCAAATAGCATATTGTGGCAACTTGGGCAGGAAGTGCTATTGACAGTACTAATCGTTATTTCTTCAAAACTAATGAACGATTGAAGTGAGTAGACATTCAATATTAAGTTATTCGTGGTTTAAATTCGTTTAAAGTTCTCCAATGTGTACTTGCGTTTGAAGTTATGTTCGCTACATGTATAGTTAGGGTGTAATTCTTTCTTGAGGACACCCTGTAGAGCGCCATGCCCCATAGCGTAGTACGATTGTGAAGTTTTCAAAAGAAAGGATTTATTTAATGAGCTGCTGCTCTCAATCACGGAATATTCTATTTGAGGCATTTACGGCAGTTGTTGTAATTGATTTTTTTTTAATTGCTGAGGTACATGGACCCTTCTTAAATGATTTGTCACCTTGGCTTGTTCCGCACAGAACGGACTGAGTAAGGAAATTCAACATGGCGGATAGACTCTGCGAAGTTGTATTATTGGATGATTGTGTGCTCTTTATTTGAGGAGGAAGCACACAGCCGTATGTGTGTCAGAGTTTGCGAAGTAGTAGAGTATTGTATAATGAATTTGGTGGCTGGTTTTAAGTCTACCGATAGCGATCGATCGCAAAAAGTCGACGATCACAAGTCGTTGTGAAAAGCCTTCTTTATATTTAAGCATGGTAGATCATCATGTTCAGACACATGCTTTCCAATGATTGCCCGGGGACCCGGGACAATTGGACGCAGGGGTTTTCACCCTACCTCTTAGTCTAACGGGCTGCGATTTCTAGTAAGGAGTTGATTCTCATGTTATGGGGGACGAATTCTGCTTAACGTCCCCTCCGAGGATTGAGTATTGCCCCATCATGGTTCGTATGCCCAAGTCCAAATAACCACGGGGAGAGCGGAATTCAGTTTTATCAATTCTGTACGGTTGTTTTTTAAACTAATAATCTAATATAAATCATGCACTGATCTATAATTGAATTCAATGAATATGATTTGCAATTCTTTGTGCAGCAAAGGCTCAGAAAGTTACTAGATAATCGAAAAAAAACAACGGCGAATCTAATTTTCTCTGTTGTAGTTATTCACAGATTTTTAAACACCTTAATTCTTACGTTGGAGTAAATAGGGATATGAAGCAATATTGGTAAGTTAGTGAAGTTTTGATGGAGTATAGAATGAAAGCAACCACTCCCTCCCCAGTATTGAATGGACATTCAAGCATGCAGGTAAACAAGGAAACAAAAAAATTGTAAAAGGTTAAAAATCGGAGTGTTCCACAAAATATTTTAGAACATCCAAACCTATATGGAATGAATTATTTTCTAAGTGTCATTTTCATATTTATTTGCAGCATGAAAAGAAAACATGATGATTCATCCGCGGGTCGGCGTTAGCGGGTTGGCCGCGAATTTTAAGTTTTGAACCATTAAAATTCAGTTCGGAGAGAGAATAGATAATAACGCCAAAGTGGCGTAAGCATTTATTGTTTGTTGGAGAAGTATAATTTTCTTTATTATAGTTAGACCGCTCTAAATGGATGGAGTCGGTGGTCTTGGGCACGTGCGCCGTTTTTTTTCAAGCAAAGTACAAAATTGGTTGAGGCGATCACAAACCTTCCTGTCTTTCTCAAAAACCAAACTAGCTGCACGGAAATCAGGCTATAATCCCTTAGATACGCGCGTCCTAGAGCGGAAAAAAGAAAAGGACATCGCAGGATAAGGACAGAAGGAGGCCTCTATAATCATAATAGTTATATTTCACATCAATTTTGAGTTGGTGTTTTGACAAACAACTTTAACATGTACGCAAGGTGGTTTTATCCCCAAAATACACTTTGTATCAAGAAAAAAAAGAGAAAGTATGAGAAACTTCAGGGCTGCTCTCTGGAAAAGCAAAGCTTAGAGCATGCTCCCATTACAATGACCAGTGATTACTTATATGAAAAGAAACAGGAGATGTAGCCATAGCGGCCCTTAGTCATGGAACTTGTAAGGGACGCCTATAGATAGACTTTTGTCCTCATAAGCTACATAGAGGCTACATGAGGAAGCCCTGTATAACCATCCGAAAATAACTATCCAGGTTATTGCTAAGATTTGGATTAAGAACCGTCTTCACACCAAGGAACTCGGATACAAACACAGGGCCCATGATGTGTATTTATAACTACCAATATGAGCTAAAAATTAAAATTCACATGGCGCAGTTCAATAACTTTCATCACCAATTGTATGAGCAAATTCATCCTCTGTATTTTAGTATGAGGTATGATACCAGGAAGCGCAGGTTGCTTTTGTTAACATGTGCTCATCCAAGGCTAATGAAACAGAGCCTTGGTAGATTTAGCTAGTGCCTGACCATATAGTGATATGGTAGGTTTGGATTGTAAAAGGTCGTTGGTGTTTTGGCCAATCCATTTAGTGTCCGGCCCCCCCCGAAAACAAAAAATGCAAAATATGAGGGTCTTTCCACCCAAGAAAAAGAACGCCACTCACAATATGTGCAAAATAATATCAGCGCCACATCCTTGCAACGGGCAGGTGGTTCTTGGGGTGAAAGGCTTCCCTATGGAAGCTTTTAATTGTCCATTGAAGGCCTGTTGTATTATAAATTGTTGTCTGTATTATAAAGTTTACTAAACGGACTTTGGGGGAGGGAGGAATTTCTATAAAGTGGGATTTTTGAAAAACCAGCAAAGGTAAACTTTGAGCATGTCGCTTGATATGCAAAACGTTCAAGTTCAGACGTTTTCATGAAAAACTATAGACGTGCGTCATGCATTTCCTTTATCCGGCGATTGTCCTTTAGGAAATTAAAGGGTATAAAGGAAGTGTCCTTGTAGCATTGATGTTTAGACGAAGGAGGGGCGCGGCGGCGCGGCCCCGGATCATCCATTGGTAAGCGGGCGATAGGCCGGCAAGACTTCCATATGTACCCCCCTTATATATTTGTTACATTTCAACATAAAATTTAATTATTTAGCTGTTATTCCGTTGTGACATGAAACAAGGCCAAAATTAAAATAATTTTTGATATGTAAATATATATGAGGGGGGTGGTACTATGGAGTCTTTCCGATAGGCTCTTCAGTACCAAAATCATGGGGGGGGACATTTGATTATTGGTCCCCCCCCCAAAAAAATGTAGTGTGTTGGGGGGACGATGGGTTCCTTTACTTTTATAGTTACCACCCCCGGCCCCCCCCACCCCTCCCAACCCCCCCCCCCACACCTCCCCCAACCCCCACCCACCCCACCCCCCCACCCCCCCCCCAACCCCGGATTGACGCCCATGGCCAGGCCTCCTAATATTCCACAACGGAACATATAGAGTATTACTGATTGAATGCGAGTACTCTTAGAGGTGGAAAAAACAGAGGCTGTGATGAAAGTAAATTGAGAGGAGATAAGACGGAGATAATATTTCAGGCACGTGCAAAAAAGAGGAGGTTTGTCGGTCCACCATTCATTTAAATCATTCCAAACCAAGCTTTTGAACATATCACAAATGGGGTTCTGATAGCTGCAGACAAGAGGACATGCGAAGCTTATCGAAGAATCTGGAAGACAATTTATTGCTCAAAGTTGCAGTTTGACCAAATGGGACTGCAGTCTAATCCAAAATGTGGGAAGGACCAAAGAATGAGAAAAGTAATTTGAAGTTGGTTGGCTAGGCAGAGATAAAATTTAACTCTGCAAATAACACCAATTCGCTTAGAAAGAGTAGAAGAGATATCTCGATATGATCACACCATGATACGTTGGACAAATTGACTCCAACTTATCAACCCTTTCAATATTGTATTTCCATATGTAAGAGAAACTGTTTGAAGTTTGCGAAGCTGTGTTGGTGCCCAAAAATCTGAAATTGGTTTTGGTATATGAGGGCAGGTGTTTGCCTCAAACCACTGCAATTTTCAACAGATTATCGGCCTTTATTGCAATAAGTGCGTAATCGAGTTACACCTTTTGACTTGAAAGGGTTGTCTGACAAAAAAAACAAGCATAGGGGATACATATTTTGTAAAAATATTTTTGCATACATAGGCTAAACATGTAAGAGAAAAAGTATTCCATATTGCATTGGTTTTGCAGGGTTGGCCATTTAAAGGGCAACCAAAAGGGGCGTAATAAAGTTACGCCATTTGCCATAAACGGGCCGTATTGTTCATATGAGGATTAAGAGAATCGGGTCTGATGACCCTGAAAAGTAGAGTGGTGTCATCAGCACATACCTGACACATTTAGAATCGATACATTCTGAAGTAGTAACAATAAAATAATAAACAACAATCATCCTAAATTGAAAATGTGGAATTCCAATGGAAATATTTGAAATCCGATAAAGTTAGAATTAAACATTAACCGCTTGAGATATACCACTCAGGATTCGAACCAATCAAGAGCTTTACCAGTGCCTGTACATCTATGCAAAAATCTGATTGGTTGGATGATTTTTCAATTTTCTGATGTAGCAAATGACGGATAGTGCCTTTAAGTTGTATGGTACTCATGTTGTGATACAAAGGAAAGTCGAACAATAGTATAAATTTGTCTATTTGATGTGTAAATATGACTATATACAGTGTTGAGGGTGATCAATTACAAAACTCTACATTCAATTGTGAAAGATGTGTTCTTGAAGTTAACATTAGTTTGCCTGATGTTTACTCTGTTGGTTTACAGGGATAAACAGGTTATCAGAAGATTGTTATTTGGTGTCTTTTGGACTTAGGGGTTAGACTCTCTGTCAATTTTGCGAAAAGAGACCTAAAAATTTGGTTTGGCATGTCTTTTAGCCATTACAATGCGGGGAGGATGACAACGGCTCATCATATATCTCATTTATGCACATACAATTCACACATGCAATTTGAGTTGGTATCGGATTTCCTTCTTCAAAAAAAAAACAATCAGTGGAATTAAACGTCTATTATGTAACATAATTATAGTAAATATCTAAAACAAATTTAAAATACCATGTCTCAATCATAAGAGTCAGGTATGGACAAATCATCCTATATAAGTCTCAGTCAGAACTAATGAAACTTCTTCTGTTAAAACATAAAATGTATTTTGCACAATACCGTTATTCAGCGTCCATAAAATTGCGAGAAGAACTAAATATGAAGTTTCTGTAAATAGATTGGAATTAAACCTTAAAATTCAATTTGCATGTTGATTT
The DNA here is from genome assembly GCA_023653785.1 of Ophioderma brevispina. Lineage (NCBI taxonomy): Eukaryota > Metazoa > Echinodermata > Ophiuroidea > Amphilepidida > Ophiodermatidae > Ophioderma > Ophioderma brevispina. The sequence goes on from JAMKCH010081772.1 coordinate 20,867, forward strand.
TTCAGCAGAATACAAAACCTTTTATGGCTTCCATTTGGCTCCAGGTTTGTTGTGTAGGTTTAAAACAGGAAATCTTGCTGATCCAAAGTAAACTGTTGTGGTTCTTACACCAGCATATTGACTTTCTTATTTGGGGAATTGAACATTTTGTTTTCAATCAGAATTTTCTTTTGTAATCGGCGTTATATATTTTTTAATCCTGCCCTTATTCTCTCATCTTCTCTATTGTGCATAATTTGGTGTTAAAATTGTTTTTCTCAAACACTGCTGGAAAACCATGTATTCTAGACATTCGTTGTCTGGCTCAAAAAGCGGCCCCAAACAGGATTTTAAGTCTATCTTTTTAGCAAAATAGGCATTAACGTCAGGACTCCAAGGCCAAAATGACAAACAAATAAAAGTCTGTTTATCCCTCTTATAGCCATAGCAAACATTTGAAGAAAAATAATTCTTACTATTTTAATTATTTTTTTATTCTGAATGTAGGGTTTATTGACTCCACGTATAAGTATGTATATAAAATACCCAAACTAATAGCAGTCTGTGAACCACATGCCTCTAAAAAACAAAACCTTCGGGGAACAAAACCAAAAGTGTGGGTCCCATTTGCAAGTATGTAACTCGGAAATTAAACAGTAAAGGAAGTTGGTTTTGAGATTAAGGAGTATTTTGCCCACTTATTGAGCAAATACCTGAGAACAGCTATTCATAGCCGGTTTGACCTATTCATTTCAATTTCAAAGTTTTAAATGATTCAATTTGATTAAAAGTAAAAATAAAAAAAGTAAAAAAAATACAAAATTTCAAAATTAATTCCTAAACTAACAAATTGTGTTCCCGGGATAGATATTACTATCCCTGGTTAATATGACATGTCAACCAAATCTCTCCGTAGAAATAGTGAAGAGTTTGAAAAAAAAAGATTTGG
>JAMKCH010081773.1:0-12869 GCA_023653785.1 Ophioderma brevispina
TCATAAGTAACTTGCAGTCCCTGTGGTCATGGGACACTTCTCCCCAGGGACGATATTCACCTTGCTCTGTCAGGACATTAATTTCTATAAGGACTAATAGTCTACCCATCTTCCGGATTTAGAAACTAAATCCTTTGGAGATGGCACTGCTTTGGACATAATGCTCAGGCCAGGGTGTGGTTTGTACTCTCCGTACAGGATACCAACTACACACGCTTTAAAAACTTAGCTGGCTTGAACTGGAGATACCAGATTGCATACGTGGTGAGTTTATTGCATTCATTTCAAGCTTGTCCTTGCGCGGGGACAGGAAGTTTTGCTGTGCGGCAACATGGACCCTATGGTACTGAGTCCAGACCTCTTGAGTTGGGTACCGCGTAGGCAGATAGATGATGATTATCTCTCATTGACGGCCATATATTCCTTCTTTTTGGCGTTTAGCTAAATGGTTATTAGATCAACTGATCATTAGGCGACATGGTTTAGGCAAAATGGATTTAGACTAAATGGTTATAGAACCAACTGGTATTAGACGAAATGGTTTTTAGACAAGGTTTAGACTAAATGGCAATTAGACCAACTGATTATTAGACGAAATGGGTTTAGACAAAATGGGTTTAGACTTAAATGGTAATTAGACCAATGATCATTAGACCAAATGGGTTTAGACAAAACGGGTTTGATAAATGGTAATTAGACCAAGCTGATCATTAGACGAACTGGGTTAGACAAAATGGGTTTAGACTAAATGGTTATTATACCAACTGGTTTTAACAAATGGGTGTAGACCAAATAATATTAGACGAATTGGAAATTAGACCTATGGATATTAGCCGAAATGGTTTTTAGACAAAATGGCAAATAAGGACCATCTGGTTATTAGATCAAGTGACAATAGACTAAGTGGGTATTAGCCTAAGTGGCAATTAGACAATCTGATTTTAGACGAAATTGGTTTAGACCAAGTGGTTATTAGCCTAATTGGCAATTAGAGTATTGATCTAGGACCGTTATTAGGCCAACATGAGGTCATCCACTTGTCTTCACCAATGCGGCACGGGTTCAATCCCCTGTGGATCCTAGTGTCGTACGTGAATTTGTTTGCTGATCCATATCGTCTTGCAGGTTCCTCAGAGATCTTCGGTTCCTCCTACATCTAAAATCCGGACTTCTTCCCATAAGCATTCCTGTCGTCTGGATTTACTCGTCTTGTAGCAGCCTAAAGGCACTCCAACGGCGCCGCCCTGAGCACTTTGGTGGATTGTCGGCGTTGTATAAGAATTAAATATTATTATTATTAAGACCAGCTCCTGGCATTGGATTTTTTTTTAATTTCTTTTATTGCATTTTGATCACACTTTTCAAACATTCAAAAATAATGCGCTAAAAACATGTTAAACAAAATGCTGCGCCGCTCTTCTGAAACAACCTTTTGCCTAAAAGAAGCAATTTTGTAATTAGAATCTGAATCTTCGATTGTTTATAATTTTTAACGGCGGACTGGAAATGCCAAATTTTCTGTCCGTTCCATTGTGAAATAGTGCAACTTCACAAAAAATGACCTCTAACTTGACTTGTCTGAACCTGAAACCAATCACAAATATAGTTTACTTGCCCAACCCCAATGTGATCTGCAAAAATCCATTTTTTTTTATTTGAGCGCTCTTCAAAAAAAGTGCTGTCATGCTTTAATCATGACATGTCCATTTTTAAATAATTGTATCGGGTAAAATATCAGAATATACTCAAAACATTACAGAAGTTTCAAGTAGTCCATAGCCAGCAGCTACATCTGGATATTTTACAATGTTTCTCGCATGCGTAAATCGACTCTACTGCTAGTCACCGACTCCTGGCAATCACCGACGGCACTTCGCGCTTGCGTAGTACATTCCTATGCAAAACAACTAGAAAGCTTGTGCTATTTATAGCGCTCAATCCAAGCCATGGCTGACTGACCCAAGTTTAAATGAACGCGTTGCAGTATAATGATGTCATGTTCGCATTACGGAGCAAAATCACTACGTTGTTGAAAGATTGTTGCTCTGCATTTCTCGCAATACACAGCTAGCTTTCAGTAGTTATAACCTGACATACATGTTTAACCTGCTTACTGGCGGTGAGGTATGACATGGCATTTAAACGCAATTTTAATACATATGAGAGTGAAGATTCACTCTTGCAAAATTACTCTTGCAAACTAGTGATGTCACTCTTTCTTTGGTGGTGAATTTTGGTTTCCCTGGACAAAAATGTTGGCGGGTTCCTGTTACAGTATATGGTTATTTAACTATTGGTATAAACTATTTGGTACAATACTTGCACACTGGGTGGTATGAAATTTGTTATGGATTGTTAGGGACCAGAAAGGTCATTGTCGTGTTTTGGACTAACAACTAGCATCTGGTATCTTACAGTGTGAGGGGAGGGGAGTGTGTGAGGGATGTGTGGAAGTTTATGTGTAGTTTGGGTAGGGGTGGATGAAGGGGTGGGATGAGGGTGTGGGCTTTCTCCTTTTTTTATTTTTTCTTTTGAGGGTACGTGTGTACAGATGACATCAGTTGATGGTAGCTCAAAACATCAACAAGGGGTTGGACCCACCTCATGGTCCATACCAAGATTCTTATATTGTTTTTTTTTCATGTATTTTCACATAGTATGATTGCTATTACATGAATGTATGCTTTTTGAAATTTTACGTGTACAAAAAAAAATAAATGTTTTAGAAATAAAAAAAAAAAACCTGGCATACTAAGTGGGGGAATGCAACTTTAAAAGTTTATAATTTTTTATTAGGATTGACATGAAATTTTGAGGAAAATGTTTTGCAGCTGCAAGGTTGTCACCACTTTAAAGGTGCATTTTGTGATTCCATCACATTCTGTTTTATTAATTGTTCACCATGAGAAAAGCTTATTCACAAAACTGAACTGATTCTGATCTTGCGATTTTGTGTTGTGGGCAATTGCTTGTTTCCCATGGTCCCATAGGTCATTGTGCTGTGATTGAAAAATACAAAGTGGCGAATTTCTCACAGAAACGACCGAATTTGCACGTAAGATTAGGTACACATTTTTGAGGTAAGTCGAGGAACGAGGTTCTGGATCACGAAATGCCCCTTTAATGTTATCTAAGTTTGCCTTCAACTTCATTATTCAAGTCTATTAAAATCATTTAATGAAAGGTTAAAATTTTCACAGAAATTGTAGTGAAATTGATTTATAAAAAAGTTTCAACATTTTTAAATATTATAATCTGTGACTTTTTACGTCAACGATTTTTAAAATCACTCGTATTCATTTGCACTTTGTGCGAAATTAACAATTGCTCTCTTATACAAAGCAGAACTGTTGAATTTTCATCTGGTAAAGAAAATTCCGATCAATTGTCTTGAGGCATTGGACCTTTTCAAAACGAAGTATACCGAACTTGATGACCCCGATGACCGTCATAACGGGTCATCACAAGCAACTGTTGGCGCAGCACTTACGCGTATTTCGCCATTGCTTAAAGCGCGTCATTGGCAATCGCTTGTAAAGTACGCGAGTGTATAAAGACGCTCGCGTACATTGTATTTTGCTCATTTGAAACCACACCACCAGCGAACAAACTAAAATTGTTTCTAGATTTTCTCCAAACATCGCTAATTTAAGGGGAAATCGTGCTCGCTTTACCTACTTCCGTTTTACACTTGTCAACACTCCATAATGATAATCCTCATCTAATTCCACTTTTTGAAGAAGTCAAACCTGAATTTGATGTAAATTATTAAAGACTGAATTAAAAGTAAACAAAAGGAAATAGCCTCATCTTAAACAAATATCAGTAAAATATGAAATTTATTAACATGCTATTATTATGATTGTAACCATTTTCTATAGAAATGTTACATCAAGTTCAGCGTCAAATTTGAAAAAAAAAATACCTTCAGATAATTTTTTTATGTACCAAACATCTGCATCAATGTCTTATTAGTTGACTCCCTTAATTTTGCAGTGATCTGAAGGATGGATTTTTTTTTTAAATTGGAAAAATAAGAACAGTATACCAGGGGCTTCGGCTCGGGTGTATGATGCAATGCGCGATATGCGTGTATTGGTTGCTATGTATAAATGTTATGAAGGGAGCGTAGTGTAAATGTTATGAATTTTTTTTAATTATTATTATTTCCGACACAGCTATAACAGCAAAATGGATAGTAATTTTTTAATGTGAGCTACGGTTGAGTCAGGATCTATAAAAACAATTCGATATCCCATAGTGCAGGGCGAAGCATTTCATCATACACTCAATGTACTGGCGGTGCGGAACTGTGTACGGCAGGGAGAGATACAGTGTTAGTGTCGGTGGTTGCTAGGTAAACATCGTTTTCTTTCCATCCCGAGTTTGTTCGGCTGGTGTGTGTGATTTGCAACGATCTTTCTTGCTTCTGACTGACAGTAACTGACTTTTGAAACACTATCTACATTGGAAAAAAACACGACTTAAAAATGATGAATGCCAAAGCTTCCGCGCTGGTCGAGGGAAGAGAACACTCCCTACCCGCAATCCAGGCCATGGCCGCCGAGGTCCGCTCATCTTAGAGCTGCACGGACGGCACCTAATTTCCATTGTTGGCTGTAGGCAAATCATTTGGAGGAACGCTTCAGTCCGCATTTTCCACCTCTTGTTTGTGCAAGGGTAACAACAACCACCGGCTACCCATTCCCTCCCCTGGCAACAGATTTTTTGTTCCAATCTCCTCGGCTCCCCGCAACATTTTTTTCTCTAACCACCGTTGATTCATGGGTACTTCCTCATTGCACATTATCAAACCGTTGCCGGTTTTGATACACCTGCATCGGCAGAGGCTTTAAAGCGATTTGGGTTGAAATTATCCTGTGTAGGCCTGCTCAATCTGCATACAAATGGAATTGCGTTTACGAAATATGCACCTATTTATAGGCTTGTATTTGGTATTTACTAAATAGTACATGTAGCCAATACATCCTACATTTATCCAAACAACTCCAAGATTCAACTATAATTCCAAGCAATGTTGTTAAATCTTATCAACATTTGTTTAAGATACATAACATTTCAGAGGGGGGGTTGATTTTGTAAAGAAAAACCATTTCTTTGCAACAATAGTAAAAAATATAAAAAAACACAATGCACTTCTTCATGGTAGCATATTTCTGACCTATATTAAGCAATGTACACATTAACAGAATGGCTGGGATACAAAATTACCCTGCATGTGAATTAACTTATAGTATGTTTTACACATTTTGTTATTTACCTCTATAATAGCAAAACATTTCATATAAAAACGCATAATACCATTATACGCGAGCGTAAATTCTGGTACTAAAACTTTCATAATATGCCCTCAAGACAGTACATGGTTGTGGGTAGTTGATTATGACAGATATCTGGTGAAACAGACCCACGTGTGGCCTATTTTTCAATTCATTATTCAAATTTCTTATCGTGTCCCAACACTGTGGTTCTCAATGATCCAGCCAGAGATGGGTACAACGTCTGCACTTCACTGAATTCCTCCGCAAGGTCGTTGTTTTGTGTCATTGTTTCTCCAGTAGGTGGGCAGACAAGAAAGATGTTCCATTGTCTGTGATTCTGTCCCACAACCACAGGGTTGTGTGCCTAATCTGCTATCCAGTATCCCACTTCTGCAAGGAAACCTTAGATCGGCCAATTACTGGTTCTCACTAACTAGTTGAGCCATCGCCATTCAGCCCATTAAGAGTCAGCTCCATGTGGGTGATGCTCTTCAGGTTCAATACCAATAGATGGCACCTGGTTGATAGCAAGTCTTCTTTCCCATGCAAGGCGACCTCTCTTGAGCCCTTAGAGACTGTTTCAAGGGTTGGACTTTGCTTAAGGGAAACTCTCTCTGGTTTTAAGGCGGTTGGCAGCCAGGTAAATCTGTACCAGACATAAGGGTGGCTTCGCATTAGATACTTGGCATGCTTACGCTCTTGCTTGCTCGCAACGCTACGATTGGAAAAAAAAAGAAAAAATGGTGTCTGGTGGAGCAATTCGATAGCTAGATGTATAAGTTTTCCGTTGGTGTGTTGGACGAGGGGACGGTCCTTGATCAAGCCGGCAAGGGCAGGGCATTTAACGGCTGAATCAGCTTCTTGGGGCATGGGGTTGATACTTCTCCCAATACATGGCAATAATACTCTGCACATGAGTATCACAGGCAAGGTTGCTGTAATCTTAGGGAATGTGTGCGAGCACCCCATCTTATTCCAGTGATTTTGTCTGACGATAGTTTATTAGCGTGAACATACTTGACGCTCTTCTTCTTCTTGGTGTGGGTCTTATGAGAGAGAGTTCGTCCAAGGTAACGTCCTAGGTAGACAATGGTATCACGTGCGCCAGGGGTGTTCCAGACCATTAGCCTTTTAGCTGATGTTTGGCGTCATGGTTGCGTAGGAGGGAAAGCGCACATCTGTGTCTTAGATGGATTGTCCGTATGTGCATTTTTCCTCATAATAAGGAGTGAGTTCATCCAAAGCTTTGGAGAGTCTCTCTTCAGACAACTGTGAAAATCGGGCATCTTGAAGCGCTATATTCAAGATCGGCCTGCATAAAAAAACGACAGGTTCCTCTCCTAGGTTGGTCGTTACTACAGATGTTGAACAGCAGCAGGTGCCAAACACTCCGCTTGTGTAGTAACCACTTCTTGGAGGCCTCGCCAGTGGCTTCTTCCTTCCTCCTATCTGAACAAGACAAACCCTGTTTGCCAGCAATCCTTCGATAGCTCATCAAGCGGATGTCCTTGTAGTATATTTCCAGAATCGTATGGAGTAGGCATCGTGCTTTAAGCAAACTACACAGGTCGTTGGAGTTTTTCAGAGTTATCTATAAGTGCACATTGTACAAAGCAAAATTTGAAACTTATTCAGTAAGATTATTATAAGAATCATATTCTCGAAGTTTGGGGAAAGGAGGATTTGAGTTTTTTGTGAATCAGAATTTTTGGGTCCAACCCTGGATATATGGGGAACATTGTAAAATAAGGGGGTAAATTACTTTACTATAGGTGGAACTTTGAATCGGTCAATTGCGTTTTAAATGGTCTTGTACTAATAGGATTTTAAAAAGGTTAGTTTGTCTTGGTGAATTTTTTTAACAGTTTTTAAAAAAATTACGGACTTACTTAATTTTCGGTGCCTGCACCAATCCGCAAGGACTTCCTCAGATTTGATGATAAAGCGGGGAGGTTGGTCCATGTGACCTACGGATACCGCGTCCCATGACCTGATGACAGATGAATAAAGTCGGAGATAAGCTGTACTTCCCCTGGTCCTGATTGTGAGGTCTGGCTCCAGAGATGCCAAAATGTAGTAGCTCCTTGATGCCACGTTGGAGATATCTGGATCAAGTGTCCAAATCTTGACAATCCTCGGGGAACTTGTGATGCCTCGTTTTAAGGTTGGGCTCCAAAGGGAGGGGGAGGCTTTTCTTGTTTGTCAGGGATCCGATATTAAGGATGGCCTTTCCGTCTCACCCACATACTGAGAGGGGCAGGGTCAAAAAGTGACCCGTAGATTAACACAAGAACTATCACATAGTTCTTATGTGTAGTCTTTGGGGGACACGCACATACTCACTCTGATGGCGTTGGTATGTTTGCGTGAACATGAACACGCCGCTTACGAATGGTGCGCTAGAGCCTCCGTAGCCCCGCCTTATTGTAAGGGAGATACTACGTAGCCGACAGTGGGTAGTGTTTCTGCGACCTTGGTCAGGAGGTGATCTTATTAGTGGCTGAGATTGGCCCGAGACACACCCCATTGGTGGGTGTAACCCACACTGATAGGATTGTTGAATGTGAGCGTAGTTTCTGTTCAGAAGTCTTGATTGGAGGAAATGGTATTGGCCCGGTGGTTTTCCCAAAGTGCGAATGACGCCAAGCTTATGTTCAAGTGGTTGATGACTTTCGAAAGTTGAGGTAGTGGGTCCCTTGGTGTGTTGACTTTTCTGTACACACTGGGAAAGACAAACTCCCAGCCGATTTTTGTGAATGAAGCGTGTCCAATTGGCAATTTTGTTGTCTTTGTTCATACTCCACACGGTAAATGTAATGGCAGGTGTATAAGAGTTCAAATGTTCGGTGAAGATCTCCCACCTCCGAACGTTTGATAAGGCACATAGTGTCGTCAACATAACAACCATAAAACTTGAGAGTAGACGGGAAAGATGGGAGTGCCAAGGATTCATCTCCCTGAACAAGTTATCTTATGATGGACTCACGGTGAGCCATAGCGCGCCCTCAGCATTGCTGAATAAAAATTCCATTGTGCTAAATCGGTATTTTTAAGAGCAAACACTTAACAATTCCGTCACTGTTTGCGGAGACTCAACTTGGTGCGGGCTGTCGTAAAAAACGAGTTGTCTTGAGGAATAAAGATCATTGATGATGCGATAATACCTCCATCCCCGGGACGCAGGTGAAGGGGCATTCCCTCGAAAAAAGAAACGATACTTCATCATCGTTGACATGGAGTTGGAAAGTTTTGTCACAGATCCGCGCTGTTTTTCAATGTGGTATCTAATTCTGCCTACCAAAGGGGCGAGAATGTTAGCAACAAATTTGGCAGAGTTTATAAGTGATGTCCACAGCTGGAAACAATGGGGCGAAGTGGCCATGGTCTTATGACTTTTTGGTGATCCCTTAAAATTTCGGCACATCAAAGGTGGGTACAGTCTACGGTAATGGGGAACATCACTGGCGCCACGCTCTGATCGAGTGCAACACACTGAGGAGCTTTAGTGCGGTAGGAATTTGTTGGATCCTTGGTAAGGCGCTTATATGTGTTAGAGTCACTTAAAAGTTCTTGAGATTTTTTAGAATAAGTCTCTTAAGTTGAGAATGACAGTGACCCTGGCCTATCAGCTGCAAAATGAGAATTGAATCATCATAACTCAATCCCGACGGGGCCAGATCTTTCTTCTCTTGGTTGAAATATTGGTGCTTTTAGGGAGCTTACATCCTTTAGGATACGCACACATCCGATCTCAGTTGGGTGGCAGTGGCAGAGTGGAACTAACATGTTACAAGCCGTTTCAATGACCGGTGAACGAATTCGTGCAGTCGGGATGGAATTGGGCACAACGCTAACATTGAGACCCTTTTTGCACAAAAGACCCTAGTTCACCTTCACTTAGCGCCCTGTCTGATTTATGACAACCCAACCTTTCGCTTTATCACTCTTTTGTGTGCGTCATTATCCGCTGTCCAGCATAGGGGAAAACTTGGAATGAGAAATGTTCTGTTCCTGGAGGAGAGCGAATTTGTTACGTTGTCGGGTTTCACATGTTTTCCATTGAGTTCCGCGCATGCGTAACGAATGATTTTACTACTTCCATCTTTACTTCCGTGTACACCGCAACAGGTACAGACGTAAAGAAGCGCCTCATCCCGCCGAAATATTGCGTTTGGTCATAGAAAATATAGCAATTTTAATTTCCCTAGATCCTCTCATCATTAGTGCAGATTGAGTGTTGCTAATAATCCGAGCTGCGTTGGGGCCTTTTACCGATGTTTTTTGATCCTCAGAATCGGTGGTACAAACCCGTGATGCTTACAGTGCAAAGTGTAGTGTAAAGTATGATTAGCAATCTCGCCGATTTTCCCCTCCAAGTTTCTCTAGAGATCTAAATTGATTCCAACGACCATCCGGCCATACTCGCGATTTACGTTGTGAAGGTAAATGTTGAGGGTTGATCCATGGTGAATTAATTTAAATAAACAGTTCTCCTCACAAAAATAGGGAATTACTTGAATTTTCGTCCTGACTTGCATCCGATAGGACTTCCTCAGAATTGAGGCAGCAACGACCGCGCGATGGTGGTCATGTGGACCTACGGGAGTTGAACCGCGGTCACATAACCTGATGAGGCCAAAAAAAAAAAAAATAGTTTGTCTCAAAGCTGATGGATGGCTTGACTTGAAAATAATGCCGGGGTTATTGCGGTATTTTTTTTTTAATTTTAACTATTTGTGCCTCGGAAATTAAAATATTTCAATGTGGCATGCGCCCATGATCACTTTCACTTGTGCGTGTACATTTACCATGGTATCGAATTCTGCAGTCCATGGCAGTATCAACATCAGCGATTCCCTCCCCCTCCCCTAGATTTCCCTGGGCATCAGACCAAACATGGAATTCCCCCAAAACAAAGATTTCAATTGCATATCTGTAAGGAGTTTTGGTCTTATCATTTTGTGGAGGATCCATTTGTTAATAGTTTCAGATTCAACTTTAACTTTTAAGAATAACGGATTCCATCGTACTTTTTCCGAGGCACCATGTATATACGCGGGAACCGTTGCAATGGACCTATGACCCGTACACCAGTATAATCAAGTGGACGGCATTGAAAACAACGTAAATATAAACTGTGGTGAATGCGCGATTTTGAAGTGAAGCGACAAGATTTTGCAAGGAATTCAGATATCAATGGATTGTCACATAGATTAAAACTTGAATATGTAATTTAATGTATGGGGGTCTTCCAATTTGGATGTGCGATATGCGGACGCTAAAAACAGCCACTTAGTGCCAGTTTCCACCCTGCACCCTTTACCGGAGATTATTGCCATTATTTGGTGGTGCTGATTGTTTTCACTTCACCACGCTGCGTGCCCAGTAAGGTATCCGTATCATCTGCACTCACGTCAAAACGTAAAAAAATAGTCCAGGTCACCGCCGAGGAGTCGCAAGATTGCGTAAATCGTGCATTTTCACAATTTCAGTTTTCAACAAAAATTCGGAGTTCATGACTTTTTTTTTTGAAAAAAAAATAAAAAAAAGTTCCGCATAACTTTTTTTCAATTTTCGGCGAAATTTACAAACGCGCGCGTCAGCTTTGAGACAAACCATTTTTTTTTGGCCTGACAGATGAATAAATCGGAGATAGTTTGTCTTGTTTCCGACCTCTAGTTTCACGGCTACAGCCCTGATGCGGTTCAAGGTCATCCTGGGGTAAAAATTATTTTGTTGATAGCGGTGTCAAATTATTGTTCTGGTAATGATATCTAAACAGAAAATGCATTCAATTCTTTAGGCGATAGCTCTGTATGAAATTTGAGATTCCATGTTTTTGTGACCTATAGACCATGTAGAACCTTGTTACATTTTGCCCACTAATTAGGCTACCAAATACCAAACATTCTCATATAAAGCAAGAAAAATAATTTGACACCAGTTTCAACAAAATCGGAGCATTGGGTAAATTTTATCCCAGGATGACATTGGATCTTAATAGAACTGTAATCTAGACAAGCTATATCCTTTTCATCCTTATTACGAAACCAATGGATTGGTGTGCATTTGAACACAATTTAACCTAACCAATTTACCCTGTGTTAAATTTACTCCCTTATTTTACAAAATTCTCACCATTTTCCAGAGGCTGGACCCAAACATTCTAATTCAGCATCCTTCAAACTATTCAAATATTTTATAAAAGCAATAGAGCTACTGATACATATTCAAATCTTTTATAAAAGCAATAGAGCTACTGAAATTTTTATGTGATTTCTGCCTTCTTTGAAATGTGTCCCTATAGAGATGGCTACTTTTAACAAATATGCCAAATGTGTCTTCTTTTTATAAGTTCAGAACCTTAAAGTGTCCGCTTGCTCAATGTTCCAATGCTCCTACGATGAACTAGAATACATAAAATAAAAATAAAAATAAATGTCGACATTTATATAGCGCCTTTCACAATGTATCAAAGCGCTTTACATTTATTCCGCTGCCACTAGAATATGTCAGCTGCCTTACAAATGCCCCAGGCATACTCATACCTTTGGGCGGCGCTCAATGGACAATATTCCTAACAGCTCCCCATTTAGCACCTGGGTGGAGAGAGGCAAGCGAGGTAAAGTGCCTTGCCCAAGTGCACAACACATTGGCCTCAGCGGGACTCGAACCCAGGACCTTTGGGTCATGAGACGGTCGTTGTATCCACTGGACCACATGCGCCCTCATTATGAGTAAAGAAATAACGCTTTTTCAAAGGCTTATACATATGGATCCTCCATTTATCTGTTTTGCAATGTTGAAATTCTGTTTTATAAAAACTGCATGTTCACAACGGTCTAATGTATTTTATTGTTTATGCTGATAATGTAAGTAAAGTAATGTAAGTAAAACAGCAAGTCTTATCCAAAATAACAAGATTTTACTTTTTAAGTGTTCTGGTAAACCGAAAACATGTAGGCTTTAGCTTACATGAAACACCTTTACATACCATAAGTACTAAACATAAAAAATACTCCAATACTGCATTTAACAAATAGCGAGTTTATTTTTTTAAAGTGGATGACACATGAATTAAAACCGCAAAGTTAAAACCGTTTTCAAAATCAGTCATTTGAAAGACTGATTAGATTCTTCTCGGTACACCCTATATAAAATGCCGTCACGCACCCTATAGCATCAAACCGCTCGGGCCAAGTGCAAGATTTGGATCAAGTCTATGCGCTGATGAGCGAATACATATTATCAGCTACCGCTATAGAAATTTTGAGTGAATGAGATTTGCCGTTGACGTGATTGCTCGGTAAACTTATAGGTAATATCTATGCCAGCGAGAAATTCCAAAATTGGCTGACAAATGTTGATTTTTAGCTTTGCCGTTCATATGCATCGGTAGAGGAGATTCAGATGTAGACATAAATGTTCATAATGAAGGACCAGGACCTCCAAGTAGAAGGTAAATAAATAATTTTAAAACCAAGAAAAACACACATTACATGTGTAATGAAGCATCAAGCAGCTATACATTTTACCACGCGTTTTATATCAAAGCTGCCACAGGTCCATCTAAAAGGTTACACTCCT
>JAMKCH010081774.1:0-10377 GCA_023653785.1 Ophioderma brevispina
ATCTTTTGGCGACAAACATTAATATCAAATAAAAATTAATAGAAGGACATGTCATACCAATAGATTTCAAAAAAAAACACCTCAAGAGCTGCAAGAGTAAATATTTTCATCTCGCACACTCCTCGTCGGGGCTTTCCATTTCACCTTTGCTCCTTGTGTTTATTATCTTGAACACCTTTGCACGCCGATCATTTCATCCTGGGTCTGCAGCGACTCGAAATTGAAACCAGTCATATCTGTTATTTACCCGACTGAAAGATGTAATTGGACTTTTTGCGAAACAGAGTGAGTATAAGCGATCAAGTACCCATGGATGTGTCACATATAATTTGTAACCGGCGCGTTTTACGGAAATTCGTAATCGCTGCATATCCGTGGGATTAACGCCCGTGTTCCTTGTTTCCATGATAAGACAACTGTTATTTTGAAAATCAACAACTGTACCTTGAACTGTAATATACAAGGGGTTTCAGAAGAAAATAACAGTAATTCAAAATTCAATGATTTTTAGAAATACTTCAAGAAGAATTTCCACTAAGTAGAAGATGTAAAACAGGAACATTAAAAATTAAAGGGTTATTATCGTCATTATTTTACCATATATGTCAGTACTGTTATTTTGCATATAAATCCGACCAGATCACGTTTTTTAAAGTAGAAACCTTACACTTGGAGATGTGTATTCAGGATGTTTAAAAGTCATCAACTTGGATTGTCGTTCAAAAGTAGAGGAATATGTACATCCAAATAATGACAAAAGGTCATTTGTTATTTTTTATTTACTTCTAAAATATATTTCAACCAACAGGGTCATTTGACCCCATGAGGCCAACTATGCAACAGACATAAAAATGGGGTAAAACGTGACACTTTTGTGTCCAAAACAGGTGAAATTACCTTGTGTGGTCATAATTTGACCCACTTATTAAGTCGGTGCATAGTTGACTTGGATTTTTAGTTATTGGGTCTACATTGGTGATTTCAAAAATTTGACATAAATCATATCTATCGTGCCCGGCCCCACATCACCAATCCAACCATGTATACCTTTAATAAATGCAATAGAAGCGAAATCCAACAAAAAAAAAGTAAAAAAAAAATCCAAAACTGAGGATAGGAAGGCAAAACAGTTGAAATAACCCAACAAAACACATGCATGACAAGCTAAAGTATGTGAATAATCTACCCCCTCTCAGAGAAATAAACAATAACAAACTAACCTTTAAATTATCAATTTAAAGTATTCCTATCTATATGCCAGGGCTACCATCTCCACAAGCTCAGCACCGAGTACAAATCTAGAGAGACAAACCACACGTATCCCTATAATGGGGTGGAAGGATGATATCATAATCCTTGACATTCTTGATAACTCAATCCTTTCCTGAAGGTGGCCATTTCACAAGAGAGGACTTTCTAAATGTCCTTACCTCGGGCCAGCCTAAAAAATACCCTAAATTAACCCAGACTTTAGCCGCAAATCCACTTCCCCACCCTCTGTCTTAAGCACAAGCATCCCTACCGAAGCCACAGCTGGCCCTCCCTGGGAGTAGAGCATCCTCGGCCTGATGTGGTTCGTGCGCTGCTTCACGGATCGAAAGTGGCTCGATTTGATTTTGTCTCCCTGCCACATTGACCGAGCGCTCCCCAGTGCCGCCAGTTGTTACTCCTGGTGACACTTAAGTGTTGCGCTAATGAGCTTTGCCTCAAGCCCGTCTTCGGGGCGAGTTGCGTATACGGCGGACATACTTTGGTTGCCATCTCCCTTGCCAAACATGCAAGATTTTCCGGGGGTTTATAGCTGGGTATTAGCTTTAAGGTCAGGAAGTAAATACATGATACAATTGCAAATTACAGATGAAAGTGATGTCCTCCGCTTAGATTTGACTAAATAAGGAGAAACTCTTAATGATTTTGTGTCATAATTTTTTGCTGGAGGGGGCTGCTTGCACTTTCTTGGCCCAAGTTGTAAAAAATTATACTCATCAACATGTTACGAAAGCCTTAACCGTGCTTTCTTCATTAACTTTGCCAAACACTGCACTATTTGCTAGCACAACATAAGAATTTTATTATTATAGGTTATGAAACAAAAGATATTAATTTTTACTCTTTTGGATAATCAGACAATTAATGGTGACCACATAACACTATATTACAATAAAGATTACAAAAACATTGATAATGATAAATTATTGCAATTGCTGGCATGGCCCTTATTTTCGGGGGATCATAAAATTATGATTTTGCAAATTAAAATAGATGTTTTGGTAATATTTTTGGTTTTAGAGCCTAAGGTCTTGATTCTGACATGAATGGAAGCAATACGTAGCCTTCAACACATAACCTCACTTAACACCTCATTTTGTACCTGGAAAGCAGAGACCAGAAAATTAGTGTAAGGTTTATTTTAATTTGTTAATAATTTTATTTACTTTATTTTTTATCTTAAAAGCTACCCTTATTGAATTGTTGATCTTTTGCCGTCCCCCCTGCAGGAAAATATATTCAAAGCCAGTGGCTGAACGATCCGCCCGATAATGCCCAATAATATACACTTTAATTATTTTTGTTGTGATTGGACTCAGTTTTTTGCACATGAGTACTGTAGAACACTCTACGGCTTTATGCTATATGCAGAGTCTTTCAATAAAAATATCAGTTGATCTCAAATTACCTTCACACTTCTCCGTCTGCAAGATTTCACTCAAGGTATTAATCAGACTTTGCCTTGGCATAAGAAGGATACTCTTGAATTAAACTATCAACACTCTTTACACACATTCTGGTGAATTTTTTTTTTACAAACGCTTTAGAGATTACCACTGAAATTACAAAATCTCTCATTAAAACTTTTTAAATTACTTAAACATTTAGATTTCATCACATAAGGAGAGAAACCACTTGCAAAATTATCTAATTGCTTCCCATTCTTTAGAAATCACAGCAATTATCACTTACAATTTGCACATTCTCTAGATGGAGATAAGAGGTGTCATTAATTTTGACTACTGGAAATTTAATTCACATTGGAGTAACAATTCTATATTTTGCAAAACTGCATTTATCACCATCAATTACAAAGGCCACTAATCACCCCAGAAGCTCCATGTTATTCAGTTTTTAACTTGCTTGCTCCCAATTCTAATAAATTACAAGGCTGTCTACTTAATGAAAATTGACGCTGGGCAGGGCGTGCCACTGTGTAACAATCCCATATACGATTCGCAGTCATAGTAATGCAGTGAGATGAATCTTGAAAAGAAAGCCAAACTGTTTAAAATCATCGCTGGTTGAAAAATTATTGCTCATACCACCTTAACGAGAGTGTCAATGCTATGTAGGCCTATATCGTAAATTTTACACATGAAACGAATAAACTCCAACCCTAATTTTGATGGCATCTTTAATACATTTAGAAAAAATTCAGCATTTTCAACCATTTAAAAAATAAAATTTTTTAGCTTTTCTTTCATGATTAATATTATTGCCATAGTAACAGCGCCACCATGTACGATAAGTACCTGATTAATTATGCATTATGACGTAATCGGGAATGTATAGCGGAACAGCGGCCACGTACGCCCGGCGATCCATAGTAACGGATTCAGGCAGACTTGTGCAGTATGCATCCAACTTCGTTGATCAAGTTTCCTATCCCGATTTATTGAGATCCTGCCTGGGGATAGTAGATGAAAAGTTTAATATATATCAAATATTATATTTTTCAATTCAATCAATGAACTAAATACCAGCAATGGAAAAACATACTGGCCACACTGAGTTTTCGTATACACATAACCCCAGGCAACAACATGTCTCATCCCCCCAAATCCTTCAACCCATTACTAAGCTCATATTATTGGTTCTACTTTAAGGCTTTAAATCTAAGAAATAGTTGCCTTAACATTTCAATAACAATCACAATAAATATGTACGTGCATTTTCAAAACTAACCCAAATCTCTAATACAACCAAGCTTCATATTACAAATTGCGACCTAATTGGTGATGGGAAAACTGAATGTCATATTTGCAAAGCAATCACGTCAGTAACGTACGTGATCGGAGTTATTGAAGTATATTAAACTCTTTTTATTTTGAACACAGTTGATTACATTGCTTAAAAGCAATTCAAAAAACCATGGTTATTCAGCTCTTCGCAAGATAGACTCTTACATAAATCCACATATCTCAAATACCTATTCACAATGGTCACTATTGTTAATTAATCACATTAGGGGTTGCAGCATGACTTCAAAACATTAGAAATAAATAACAAATTATAGATCTATAGAAAAAAACAAAATGCATTAACCCTCGCCTACCTGATCTGATGCAAAATGAGTTATTTTAATTATCAATGACATTTTAATGCTCCTTTCGTCAAATATACCCACTGGGGTATAGGTACAGGGTGATCTCAAAAGTGATAGATCGGAGGTTGGCAACCACGGCCTTTGGGAAGCACCAACAATTCCTATATGACACAGGACTAATCACAGACCCTTGATTTTGGTACCATGGATAGCTTGGCCCTCTTTCTATCTAAATCACATGAGTACCAACCTGACCACTACTGTAACTGAGATTTTTTTTGCCAGATGTCAAAGCCAACAACAGAACCCAGCCACGTGGACAAAACAGCAACCCGGTTGAAAGCAACCTTTACCCGTTTTTAGGTCACAAACATACCTAAGAATGCCCTTATTGGTTTTTGATAAAAGTGTCATGGATGTGTAGGAGCAACCACTGAAAGATAATTCTTAAACACTGTGAAAGTAAGCGATTTCATTGCTGATGCCAGGTTCAATTCGACAATTGCCCAGTATTTATGCGCTTCGTATTGGATTTATTTTTACGGTTGAGCGCTCGCGTCATACCCATTTTTGCGACATTGCCGCTAGTGCCTGCCAATGTTGTGCTCTCAACATGTTGCGTCTCATTGCGTACATTGCGTATGATCGTGCGTCAACGGGTTATTTCGGTTGTTGTCACTGGTGGTGGCAACCCTTTCTTGTTGTATTTCAGACCGTAACGTATCGTGAAATGGTTTATCATCAATCACACCTTGGTTTCCATTCGTCGTAAATAGTCCCGTTTCCCCCAAAATTTCAGTTCCCTCATGTAGACTAATCCTGGTTTTAACCCAAGTCCAAAGTTAGACTCCCTTGAGAATACCATCTTCTTTGTCTCATCAAAACAGCTTAATTATCATGTATGTGGACAATATTATGAGTTTAGATCACAATGACACCAATAGTTTTTTGTGTCCCACACATTGGCTGAAACTCTGAGTTTCAAAACGCTGGAGTGTCGATCGAGGTTTGACCGTGTCAGCATTCCGGAGTTTCAAACACTGGAGTCTAGTGGGGTTTCTCCCATTAACAACTCCGGAGTGTTTTGGGGAGTATCCGTGCCGTGTTGACAGCTTCGGGGGATAGGAGCAGAGGTGACCCTGCAAGGTCATCTTTGTTTTGTTTGGGACAAATTCCTTTTTTGAATTCAGCGTGCGAAAGTCCACAGCTGGTCATGTTGATTTCTGGTCTACACTCCATTGGGCAATGATTTCAGAGTTTTTGGCCATCGTGCGGACACAAACTTTGAAGGTGTAAAATAATCATATTTAATTTTCACCTCTGGGGTTTCAAACCCTTGGATTTTGTGACCGTGTGGAACAGGCTTTATAATGTGATTCTCCACTTCAGGATATTAAATATTTCCTGTACAGTCTTAATTTTTGGTGTCAAAATTTTCATTCATCGTTACCTCACCTCAGTAATCATATACACTTATTATCTAAAATCAAATTAGCTCCTCCCTTCGCTGATCATATTGGTACACCTGTGCTTTATCTTATAGGCCGAATACCAAAGTTGATATTCCAAAAAAGCCATAAAGTGTGGCTTATTATTTTTTTATAAGTTTGAGGGAAACTGGAACCTTGTAAAGTATGTGCGATTATGAAAAGAATGAAAAACAATGAAGAATGTGGAAGATCTAACTATTAAAGACTGTTAAAATCAAAGATGACTTGGAAGCTGGAAAATGTGGACAGAATTATATCTTGGTTGTTTTTTTTACCCCATTTAAATGGGATATTCACATTGACAAAATGGCTGGGAAAATCTCTCAGAAACTTGGTTTTTTGAATGTTTTATTTGGTATGTTGATCAGGTACTACGCTCCTAATACATTATATAATGCTATCAACCTTCCTCTGCATCCGATATTGTTGGCACTAATCTGGACAAATGCTGGGCTATACCATCTAAACAGAATTCAATCGCCAACACCGTAGCACAAGGGTTAATTATGGTTGTACACAAGTAAAATCGGAGATATACACACAAGGGATTTCTACAGAGAATTAAAGTGGGCAAATGTTAGTGAAAGGGCAGAATACTCAGAAATATAAGTGTATCAATGGGTTACTCCAGTGGTACTTGAGGGACATCATTCCCTCACAGCAATCTGCATGTTATACAAGGGTGAGTCAAAAAGATTTACACTCATGTTTGTTTGAATTTGTCTACAGTAGTACACAATGTACAAAGATACCGACTATCATATAAATCTAGATTATTTCACCTACTAGAGAAATTTTGATTTGATTTTTGACCTTATGCATTGCGAAGAATTATGCTAACTTTACGATAGGTACCATTTTTCACTCTGTACCTCGGAATCACGTTTGTGGAATTTGGGCCAAAGAGACTTTGGGATGAGTCTTCACAAGTACCGGGACATCATGACGTTCTTTGCTTTGCTTTATACCTTTTTGTAACTTCATCCAGAAAAAACTTGTCAAAACCTAATTCATTATTCTAAATCATACAAATAAATGAATCTACACTAGATTTTGAGCATTACGTCAATTAAATGTTCGAAATTTTTCACATATCTTTTGGGCAGAATGAATGCAAATATGTAGGCAATCCTATGCAATATACAGCGGTTGAACCCACATTTTCCACCGACTCCTTCATAACCTGATGGGTGGGAGTGCTACTTTGGGGAATCATATTTGAACATTACACCCATTCAACGACCATCGGCCTTTGCTCTTCATCTCATCCTTTGCTCTCCCTCCATCTCTTTTTTTCTTTATTCCATTTCCCTTGTCCTTTTCCCATTTCCCGCTTTACCGCTAGCTTAAGCAAATTTCCTGTCAGGTCCTGGGGGGGGACCATGCGACTCCTCCCCCCCTGCCCCTGTTACCTGCTGCATTGACTATTGTTAAGAAATATTATCGAAACAGTTGTTACGGATTAAGTAATGGTTAATTTAGAACAAAATACAAAGTTATTAAAGTCATTTTTTTTTTTTAGATACATTACTCACATGGCTTTTGCTGCTGTGGACGTGAAGAATTGTACACCGTGGTCAATATGTTTTTTTTGCGCTTTCCGTTAATGTACGCATATCTTCCATAGCGAAAAGGTAAACTTTAGAATTTTTATTTAGCCAATACAGTGGATATAATGGGACTATTGTTTTCATGATTAAAACCCATTTTAAACTTGTTAAATATTTTAAATATTTTTCAGAAATCGAGTGTAAATCTTTTGACTCACCCTGTAACACTAGATTTAAAACTCATAATAATCTCTCTCATTTATCTGTCAAAACAGAAACTGTATATGCTCCTTCAAGTACTCTGGTGCCAGTTCATGGAATAACCTACGTCCATCACTTAAAATCCTGTTTCTAAATAAGGTGTCAAATAATAACATTTAAATGTACTATTTATTTTATGCTTTTATCAGCTTTTTATCTACCTTTACATATTATTTTAGTACCACTTGTGTATATTGATTAGTCTTGTTCATTAATTTGTAATTATACATTTTAAATAGTGATATTTCAGTTTATGCTTTTATTCAAGCTTTTTTATATGTCTTTTATATTAGTTAGTAACAACTTGTGTATATTGATTAGTCTTGTGCAATTATTTGTACATTATACATTTTATAGTGATATTTAGTTTATGCTTTTATTCAAGCTTTTTATATACTTTACCTATTATTTAGTAACAACCTTGTGTATATTGATGTAGTCTGTGCAATTTATTTTGTAATTTGTAATGTAATTACTGATTTATTTATCTATTACTATTTTACCTGTGTATCGAGGGCCCCTCTGCAAAGCAGTGCGTGTACTGATGTGGGCTTACCCTCGTTAAAGATGTCATTAAAAATAAATAGAAGGGCTATTCCATGTCAACACTCGAGATTTGCACCGCAGCAGGTCATGGATTTTTCTTTTTTGGTGTGATGATAGCTATTGATGCGAAACTGAAAATCCCGAAATTTTGCGCTTCATACTGCCTTTCGTTTTTCCTGCAGCAGCAGTCAGAAATTTAGGGGGTCACCACAAAAAAGGCTGTGTGCTGCGTAAAGACGTTTTTACTTTTGGAGCGGGACATAAACTTGTAATGGAACCCTCCAGAACTTTTAACAATCACTTCCTGGGGTCAGTTTTTTGTGTAAGAATTCAAATCTTCCATCAAATGTGGATAGCTCCTTTTTACTTTTTTATTTTGGGTTTAAAAATGCATATCTTTCATCTGAGACCAAGTTTGGGGGGTCAGATCTCCGCAAGTAACAATATTTTTACTGTCCATTGTTGGTAAATCTGAGTCACACTGCCGGACTTCTACCAGTAAAATAATAAATCATTGGTAAATAATAAGCGAGTTACAGCCTGTTGAAATCAGAATTTTGCATTTTGACATACATTTGGCCCCCTGAAAATTAATGTTTGACATTCCACAGCACCCTCTACTTCAGATGTGTTGAAGATACGTCAATAAAGAACTACTTTTGAAAGAATCGGCTTGTGACTTGATTGTCTTCATTTTTTTCCGCGCAAACACTTTTGTTGTATCCCCCTAGAATGTATATGGTAATTACACTGCATGTACAAGGACCTCTGGTCACATATACCTTTGTGTGTTAACTTGGGTTGTGTATTTTTTGTTGTGAAAAAATTAAGACACCAAGCAGTTCTTCAAGTAAAGTTGGTTAATATATATCTTTTCAACAGATCTTAGTAGATGGGTGGTGTCGATGTCAACATTTGGTTTTCAGGGGGGTAAAAATATGTCAATAAAGTACAATTTACCATTTTCAAGATGCTGTACCTCACTTATTTACTTTTTCCCCCCCTACAATTTTGTGTTCATATGTATTGCTTTAAAGTTCTACTATGTTAGCTCTGATTGACTAAAGATGGACAATAACTATTCTTACTTTTGGAGTTATACCCCACCCCCGGCCCAACTTTGCCTCGAATGAACAAAGCTTCATATTTACGCCTCGTTAACTCTTAAAGTAAACACCCTATGATCTTCATGATGCCAGATTTAAATTCTACCACCATTATTACCCCTAAATGTGATTTCCCAAAGTTGTGTGGGACCCATTACTATTCTTTGGCCTCTCAACATAGTCTTTCACATCGGCGCACTTTTGGAGGGTGGACCCCCCTAAATTTGCAATTGCCTCTAGCGGGAAAACGAAATGAGCTATGACGCTCAAAATTCAGGATTTTCTTATCTCATCAATGTCTACCACCACACGGAAAGCGAAAAAATCCTTACGTGCTGCGGTGCAGCTCTCGAATGTTTAATGGAATGGCCATAAATAGATGGCTCATCGCTACAATCCAATGTGATGCGCCACAAATGCACCTACAATATTTGCAGGAATTATTGCTGAAATAAATAATTATACAGGCCAGGTGCGGAACCGCAACTGTCCATCGGGGTAATGGGCATTAGCACTGTCCCGATTTAACTTTACGGTTTTCTGCTCCTTTTCCTTCTTACCCTTACAATCTTCTTTCCCTCTTTCACTTCCCTCCTTTTTTCTTTCTACCCTCCCTTCTTTCCCTTTCCTTCTTTTTATGTTCTACCTCTACCCTTTGTCTTTCTCTTTCCTTCTCTCTTTCTTCCCTTTCCTTCCCCACTTTCTTCCTCTCTCTCTCCTTTCTCCCCTTCTCATCCCTATTTTTCCTCTTTGTCGTCTTCATTTTGGGTCTTCGTGAGGGCGACGTTCCTCTTCCCCCTCCACTAGTTTATGCCACGTCCTAACACATATAAACAAAATATATTACATTTTTGATTTTGATTTGGAATTTTTAATTGGGTACCTAGAACAGTACTAACTACATATGAAGGAAAACACAAAGCTTCAACTTCATGCAACACATGTCTTTTCAATCAGTTATGTTATAACCCCGTTCATGTTATTACACGACGCAAAAGACAAAGAAAAAGTTTTTAAAATCGTACACGTGTTTTGGAATTGGCAGATGTCCTGTGTGTGGCGTGTATCATTAACCAAATCCGTGCCCGAGTTCAGGCCCTGTTGAA
>JAMKCH010081775.1:0-25628 GCA_023653785.1 Ophioderma brevispina
ATAAAAACAAAGGCAAAGGAATTCCCTTCTCTTTTGCATACGTTTCTCCCCCAGGTGTTATTTTTAAATCCCGGATTCAGTGATTCAATTGCGTATGGGATAGCAATTGTTCACATTGTTTACCATTTAGAAGTCTTAAGCAACATGTTGAATTGTCTTTTTGAGATTTCCATGACTTTGGAATCACTAGCTGTTGGCTGATTCGTGAGATAGACATGTAATACTAAACATAAATGGTAATGGCCGACAATCACAAGCAAGCTTTTGTATTGGAGTCACCTGGAAGATTTGCATGACTTTGAATCACTAGCTCGTTGGGCAGATTCGTTATACTGTGTATTATCTAGGGAGTGGAAGCAGGATGGTAAATCCTACAATCACAATAACTTTTGTATTGAAGTCAGCGTTTGTTCTTTTGTGGGCCATCGTTTATTTCAATGAAGGAGCAAAATGTTTCGATTGTCCCTTTAAATAGTGAAGAAAAAATTTCAATAACACTTACAATCACGACTTTGGCTGAATCGTAATCGACAGATAAGCAACACGTAGATGCAATCTGTGTTCACAATTAGCTTTGGGGTACTCATTACGTTCCGTTCACTAAATTTTTATTATACTTTCGTGTTGTACCACCTGAGGCCGAGGTTGTTCTCTGATTTTGTGTTCCTTTGTTTCAATTTGGTCCTTTTTTTTGTTTAACGTATGAATATTCATCAGCTGGCCACTTTTCGGAAAAAATAACGGTGTGATGATATTCAAGTTTAAATAACAGTTTGCTGGCCGCTTTCGTACTTTAATTAAGACAGTTGAACAAAGAAACACAATTGATAAATGATGAAAAGGAAAAGGCTAGACGTATAGTTAGGTTAACATTTTTGACCACAGACTCACACACACACACACAGCAGACATAGCGACCCCCAGAGTAAATCCCTTAGAAAATTGTGCCTTCTTCAGCAATAAAAATTCTTGCAGACGACAACACAAAAATAAATAAGCGAGTGGAGCGGAAAGAGGGGAAACAAAACAGATTGATTACATCAGTTTAAATGATCAATCCACTACTACACTCTAAAGGAAATGGACTCCTGCTAGTCGTAGACCGCGTTAACATGTAGACCGTAAAGTTTAGTATGGACACAATTTTTTTGTGCTGAAAAGTTAGCTTTAAAGATGTAATGGTGGTGTAGAATCAGAATGGCTGCCGGGTGACCACCTGGTCAATCCTTGAGCATTTTGAAACAAATCCAAATGGCGTCGCCAATGATGATAATTATCTATTCCAATCCTATACAATTTCAAACTATGGAGTTCTACGATCATTCTAATAGGATCCAATGAAAACAAAAGAAAAATGAATAATGGCAAACTATTTAACTTAAGTCACTACTACATAAACTTCAAAACATGGAAGCCAAATCCATAATTTTTAAAAAATATGGCCATTAACAGCAAATACCGCGATAAACACAATAGACACAGAGAAGTACTTAGGTTTATGTGGTAGATACAATTAAATGTGTCGTTTCTCTGATACTTTTAAAATTGTAACAATGACTTCAATCATATGGCAAGCAAAACGGAACATCTTCACACATACTTGGGCACAAATGTCTAAAATTTACTTCAAGTTAATTATTGTGGTCAAGAAACATTATAAATGTACCTATGATCATAACCAAGTAGAGTACCACAGGTATCCGTAAAGAAAATGGGTCACCATTATAAATGTGTGAGTGCTGAAAATCAAATACAATTTATTACAAAATTCCCTTGGCAACAAAGGATAAAGAGTGTCCCAAAATAAATGCAATCCCTCGCAGTTGTGTGGGTGCTATAATTTCAAAATACTGAGAATTATTCAATCGATAACATCTTCTGAATGATAATCTTGTTGTTTCGCAGATCCTGTCCATTTTTGTCTGATACGGTTCAGTATGGTTTTACAAACCAAAATAGCATCAGATGTCTCAGTGGGCCTCATTAATATACTTTATTTTAAGCATAATTTATCCCCCATAAAAATAGCTTTCAACTGATATCAAAATGTTGAACCACATTTGGTAAAACATGTGGGTCCCTGGGATTGTTGAGGCTATCAGTGATCATTTATGGACCTAAGAAGCATACGTCGTTTCTTGGATAAAAATTCACTTAACATGTTGGTACATGTGGTGGTGCTTCTGTGTCGTGTATCAAATCTATCCGGTGTTATAGTGTGACATAAGTGACAAACAATAGTTTATTGGCAAAACACAAATCTGCTGCTTTGGTATGGACTATAACCTTATTAAACGGCTGGTTTCAGTCACCCAGTCTAAGTTTACTCTTTTTTAGAATACCAGGAAATATCTTTATTCTCTCAATTAATGTCATTTTCCAGCTTGAAGATGATATGGGTTTAAATCAATTGGTTGAGGTTTTGGATTGTAATCAAAAATAATTTTGGAAACGAATACGTTATATATAATGAGCCTAAATCATTATTTTGGTATTGCGTATTGCAAAGGTAAGACAAAGAAAGTGGGAACATTGAAACCATAAATTGTGACAAACCACCAGTTTTGGGTGCCAACATGTTTAAAAAAATTGTGGTTTGGGAGTACCGCTAGTGTCATCTGCCATTGTGGGTTTGTGAATGGGCGATCGCGGTGACATGAGTCACTGAGGTGACATGGTCACCGAATACAGATGGTGGTTCACCGATATCACATGGGGTGCACCGAGGTCACACGGGTCACCGAGGTCACACGGCGTCACCGAGGTCACACTGGGTCACCAAGGTCACATGGGGTCATTAAATGGGGGGTCACCAAGGGGATCAATGGGTGTCACAAATCAATGGGGTCACATGGTCCCCATGATGTCCCCCCACCCTTCCCCCTACCTGCTGCCCCTCCCTGCTCCTCCCTGATGCACCTGACCCCTCCCTAAGGAATGGCATGAAAGTTGACATGAGTCACCAAGGTGTTCCCATGAGTTCACAAATATCACGAATCACTCACCACCGTCCCCTCCCCGAATGCACCCTTCCAACATCACCCCGCCACCCTCGCAAATTCAACTTACCCTCCCCCTCCTGAATGCACCAACCCCGACCCCGCACCGTACGCACCCCGACCCTCACCGATCACCCCAACGGCACTCCACCACCTCCCAACACCCCCAAACTTCCGTTCCCCCAAAACCCCACCCTGTTCCCTCCTAAATAACCGCCACACTTCACTCCCCCCTCCCACCCTCCCCCCTCCAACCACCACCCTTTCCCCTCCCCACACCCCACCCTTCCTCCTCCTAACATCCGGGCCTTCCCCATGAAAGGGGGTCCGCTGAGTCACTGGGTCCCAAGGTCACATGTGGGGTCACAAGTCACATGGGGTCACGAAAGTCACTGGTCCCCCAAGGTCACTGAGTCACCCCCCACCCGTTTCCCCTACCTGATGGCGAACCCTTCCCCCTCCTTCCTGATGGGCACCCGAACCCCTCCCATAATGGCACCAAAGGTAACATGAGGTCACCAAGTCACATGCGGTCACAAGATCACCTCACCCTGCCCTCCCCCCCAAGCACCTACCCTGCCCCTCCCCTGTGTGTCAAACCCCAGCCCCTACCCCTCACCCGACACCCCACCCTCCCTACAGCACTCCAACCAAAACGAAAACCTCCCAACACCAACTAACCTTTCCCCCCAAACCCCACCCGTTCCCCAAAAAATCCTAACCGACCCCACCCTTCCCTTCCCCTGTCCCCAGCCTTTTACTCCCTCCTCCCCAACACGCCCCCCTGGGCCCATTAACACCCACACCTTCCGCAACCCCCACACCTTCTCCTCCCTAACACCCAGCCTTCCGCGCATGACATGGGTATAACCCGAGGCCACACTGGGTCACATAGGTCACATGGGTTCACCGAGGTCACATGGGGTCACAAAGGTCAAATGGGGGTTCACCAACGGTCACCTGGGGTACCAATGTCACGAGGCTCACCAAGTGTCCACATTGGTTCCCCCACCCGTCCCCCTACCTGGGATTGACAACCCGACCAAAAACCATCCAATGAAGCACCACAAGGATGACATGAGGTCCCAAGGGTCAATTATGTCAACACGATCAACCTCACCCCGCCCCCTCCCCACCCCACCCCTACCCCGGACCGCCCTCACCGACTCCTCAACCACCCCTCCCGACGCACTCCACCAACCTCCCACACCCCAACCTTCCCCCACACCAAACACCCTGTTCCCATCCTAAAACACCCCACCGACTTCACTTTCCCTGTCCCCACACCCTTCCTCCTCCCCAACACTCCCCACCCCTCCCACAACCCCCCGCCCCGAAAAGGTCCCCCAACCCCTCGCCCACACCTTCTCTACCCTACACCCCAGCCTTCCCCATAACATGGGTCACTGAGGGCACATGGGGTCAATGGTCACATTGGGTCACCAAGGTCACATGGGGTCGCAAAGGTCAAATGGGTCACCCACACATCACATGGGGTCATCACCAATGTCACCGTGAGGGTCACCAAGGTCACAGAGTCACCCACGGCCGTCCTACCTGATTCAACCCCTACCCCTCCCAATGAATGGGAACCAAATGTGACATGAGGGTCACCAAGGTCACTGAGGTCACGAAAGATCACCTCAACCTTCGTATGGACCATCACCACACACAATTTCCTAGGGTTGAGCCGTTTGGGGTTCAATCACCTTGCATGGGGGGGGGGGTGTTATGGTGGGGGTCAATTTTTAACCCCCCTCCGATCCTATTTCCACTAGGTAATGTTGCATGTACAAAAGCAAACAATAACACAATGTGTGTGCGTGAATTTTTATGAATATAACATTAGTATGATGATGTCTACGTGAATTTAACTAAAGTATGTGGACACTGTCAGGTGTGTGGGGTGGGTGGGTGGAATGGGTGGGGAGTTGGGGGGAATTTTTTTTTTAACATTTGTTTCCCCACAGAGGGAAACCCAAGGGGTGAAGCCCATTCCAAACCAGTCGTCCGTGCTGTGCGCAGACATTTTGAATATTGCAACGGAATCTTATTCAGTTTGGTGCTTGTAGACACACTAATGTCAATCGATACAACAATCCGGCAAAATTCAGTTGTTGGATGTTGGGCGCTATTGGGTGGTTAATTTTTTGTCCTACCTCCTTGCCACACAACTAATGAACTGACACGATCAGAGTCGCCTTGATTTAAATAAACCGGGCCTCAATGATACATCTTTTCACCTAAGCGGCCATTGCATTATGAGCAAAAAGAGTATCTGAGCACATTGATCCAGGTACACTATTTTACACCTGGCCACGTCTAACACATACATCAATTTATGTTCAGAACCGATTAGTGTAACACAATGCAAAGCGGCACCCACAGCAAGTGGAAGAAGACGGAGGCGCCATCGCTTTCTATAGACCGTATTCAATATCCAGCCATGTTGTTGGACAAGATAAGACCGGCAATCCAGTATACTACATACAATTCCACCTGTCAATGACCCCTGGGCAAATCGTGCTAAACATGTATCGATTGCCAGCTTAATGTATTGTAGTCTGGAATGTATGCATCTTTTCCACCAACATGTCTGGTGGCTGACGTCATATTGAATCGGTCTATTTGTTGTCTCTATTTTTCTTTGTGGTTCGCAAAACATGCGAGACCATGAATTTCTAAAGATGACGTAACCGTTTTGCCTCTCTATCTAGTATAGAACCTCTTGGGGAACACTTTATTACACATAAGTCTTATCTCACTTAAAACAGCACATACACACACAATTACATTTTTGAATGGCAACAAACATTATAAAAGTGTCACAACAGTGTATAGTAGTAGTACATTGCATACATATAGCTCCCCAAATAAGGGACTTAAATCTCAAAGTGCCAAGACATACCCGCATGCCCTTCTCATTTGATTTTATATCGAGGGTTGACAAACAGAAGACTTAAACTCACCATTTTGGTGCTTTTCAGGTTGGTACCCTAAAAACGTGTTCTGTAACCCCTACAGATTCTGAAAACCATGAAGCCTTAAAGGTTCCCAGGAAATGCAAATAAATTGAATGTGGTTTGTGTCAAGTCTAACAAAGGAGGGGCGGAAATGCATTCAATTTTGGTGGGTGATGACCAATCAATTGGGGTGCTATTGATTTTTGAGAGAGAAAAAAATTCCAGGTGACTGTTGTGAATCTATTCATGACACTGGCCTGAAAATCAATCATGAGCACAATGGAACACTGTCACTGGTAGTGTATGTCAATTTTCTTGGCCGCTGTGTTTGGAATGGAATGCCCCGTAAAGATTTTGGACTAGGTTTATCATCTCTTTTCCTGGTACCTATTAACTCAAGTCTACTTCCTATTGCCCTATCAAGCAAAATAACACTTCACTACATCCAAAGGTGCAGCACTTTGTTTCTGACAGAATCCTAACCTTCTGATTACGAACCTGGCTATGTACGTATTTGGCCAAATAATGAGTTGAGGCTTCATATCTTGCACAATTGCCAGAATTGCAACAGTTTTTAGCTCCCTATCCCACTTATATTGATGATTTCTTTTAAAACATTCCAAAGGGATGACATGCTTAAACATCTGATTGAAAAAATATGTCAATCATAGGCATGATTGAAGATGTAACTCACAGATTACCGTTTTCAGTTACCGTCAGAAGGACGTAACTCAGCACATAAAGGAAATATTAAAGAATTTCTTTAATTCTCCTGTTCATAATTTAAAATTGTTCTTTGTTTACTAAAGTTTATAAAATGTTTGCTTACAGTATCATATGTGAGCTTTATTAGATGTTTACATTTTGAGTAATGAATATATTTGCTTAGTTGAAAATATTAAACATCACATTTCTCAAAAGCAGTATTTTTGAGTTAAGGCTTTCTGATTGTCAACCCTCGATATAACAATACAAACAGGTGTATAGTATCACCACTATAGTACATTGCATACAATATAGCTTCCCAGAATAAAGGGACAATAAATCTCAAAGTGCCAAGGCATACCCGCATGCCCTTCCATTGGATAGGAGAAAAATCACACCGTAAACTCAAAGTGACCCAAGAAGGAAAAATCAACGCACCTACAATCCGCACGCCCAATGAAGAACTAGTCCCGGCCAACAACAAAAGGCACCCACAGTCAGGGCTCCGGCACCCCCCACCCAGGACGGCAACCACGGCACATGGTATCGTTCTCCAGTGTAAGAAGGACCACCAGAAGGTCACAGCACCTGAAAGTACTTGAAGCAAGGATTTCAAGCGCTGTGCTCCCCAAGTGGTCCTCATAGTAATTGGAGAACCACAGCATGCGCCGCAACCACCATCCCAAGTGTATGGCACGCTCCACGC
The DNA here is from genome assembly GCA_023653785.1 of Ophioderma brevispina. NCBI lineage: Eukaryota > Metazoa > Echinodermata > Ophiuroidea > Amphilepidida > Ophiodermatidae > Ophioderma > Ophioderma brevispina. The sequence continues at coordinate 7,374 of JAMKCH010081775.1, forward strand.
ATCAAACCATGGCGAGCGTTCCCGCGCATGTCGAGCTTCACGCGCTGCGAATCGAGCTTTCCCCGCCACATGTCGAGTGTGCAGCGTTATATGTCGAGCCTACAGCGCCACCCGTCCAGCCCGCCCTCCACACATTGCGTCGTGCTCTCCACATGGCGAGTCCGACACAAACCATGTCCAGCCCCACGCTCCACGCACTTTTTTTTTTTTTTTTTTTTTTTTTTTTTTTTTTTTTTTTTTTTTTTTTTTTTTTTTTTTTTTTTTTTTTAGCGCCACATGTCGAGCCCACAGCGCCACATGTCCAGCCCGCCCTCCACACATCGAGCCCCGCTCTCCACATGGCGAGTCCGACATAAATCATGTCCAGTTTCAAAATCTCGACATGACCTTCTCCCAACATGAGGAAAACTCGACATGACCTTTTGGTGTATGTGTAAAAAAAAACACGTCGAGCCCGCTCATGCCGAGAAAAAAATCACGTCGAGCTTGCTCATGCCGAGAAAAAAATCATGCCGAGCCCGCCCACGCCGAGAAAAAAACCACGTCGAGTTTGCTCATGTTGAGAAAAAAATCACGTCCAGCTCGCACATGTTGAAAAAAATCATGTCCAGTTTTTTAAAACTCGACACACAGCGCATGAAACTCGCCATGACTCGACACGTGGAGCGCGCCATTCAAGTGGGAGCACCAGAGCCCCAACCGTGAGCGCTCCCCATCGTCAGCCAAGACCAACTCCCCACCGAACATGCAGACCACAAGCACGCCGATTCCCCCTCCTAGGTCACTCCGAGTCAACAATGTCACCAATTTGGATAATTGGTGAAGGGCTAAGCCCAAATACCATATTTATCTCCATATAGATCCATTACCAACAACCAAAAAATGCAAGCAACGTATTAGGACTCTGAGAATAGGGGTAAAAAGTAGTTCCACTTTTTCAAAACATTGAGTTGCCCATTTTGGTATATAACTTTCTAAGATCATAAACCTTTTTAATGTCATAATCAACTGACATTTTAAAATACAAAATCAAATCTTAAAAAAAACACAAAAACTAAAAACAATAAAAATCAAATTAAGTACAGATACCTGCGTTTTCTAATACCAAAAGGCACAATTCGTTGTCCATATCAACATTAACATTCAGAGCATCTTTTAACCATTTCACAATCTTCCTCCAAAACAACAAGAGTCGTACTTGACCAAAGAGATGCACTAATGTTTCTTATCATTTATTACAGAATGTGCACAGACCTGTGTCCTTCTTACCGATTTTATAAAGATAAGATAACAGCGCAAATCCTATGAGTGATTCTAAGCCTGGAACCATCTTAGTTTTGGTGTCTTTATTCCATTTAAAAAGTAAATTAAAGATAGTGGACCAGCGTTATATCAAGCTGAAGGTTCGTTTTGATATTCCATTTATCGATATACTTTCCTCGAAACCTTTTTCCTAGTGATGAGGGCATCCTAAATGCCGTCTAGCAACCTTTTGTATCTTTCAAAATTACCGTGCAAAATAAAAGGCTTAAATGACAGAACTCTTTGAATTTTTACGACAATCTCAGTTTACAAGACTTTTTGAACAGCCCTCCTATCCCCACCATATTCAATAAAATTGTGCGAATATTAATTTATTCTGAAACGATCAAGGGGTGAGAAAATTACCATTGTTATCCAGAATATCACTTACAAAGCTTACCCCCGCAAGCTTCCCCCATCTTGTCCCATGTGATTTAATACACAGTTTTACCACCAACTTTTATTTTGTCATTATACCATAACAACTTTTCATATATCCATTTTTCCAAAGGTGGATGGGCCCTTCACCAAGCACCCCAAGCTGATAAAACATCATACCAAATTGTTTAATTTGTTGGTATACACTCGCTCAAGAATATCGATGGAACCACCTTCTTATGCATAATATATTATGAATTCACAGACTCGAAAAATAGGGTTGCTCCATTCAATATGCTATTGCCCCTACGAACTCTAAATCCCCAGTGGTCTTTAAAGCTTGGATGTAACTCCTCATATCAAGCATTCCACAACCACCTCGTGCGTAATCTTGGATCATTTCTGTAAATACGATCTCATACACCTTCCCAAATAAACTTATAGATTGCACTATCCAATCTTTATATATTTTTTTTTTTTTTTTTTTTTTTTTCAGGTGGGTCAGGAAGTGTCAAAATTAGAAGTTAAGCTTAGAAAAGTAATAAAGACGTAACGATGGTCACCCCTACCCTAACACGGTTTAGATTACGCCTGGACACTGATTTTTAATTTTATTAAGTTTTTTTTTTAATATTAATAATTGAATTCAATCATTGAGTCTAATTGGTATACAAAATCTATCCCCAGTGGACTTGAAAAAGTATCCTGCTTAGTAACCCCCACTTTCCCTCAAATCTGAGCAAATAATATCTAATCTATTCTTATTTCTTATAAGAGCCGAGCTACGGCATTGTCTTCTCGATATTAACCTTCAACCCCGAGATCTTAGCATACTTTTCAATCAATAAGGCAGCATACATAGAATCGCTTCATAACCCTCAGAAAAATTACTGTATCATCAGCAGATGTGATAAGAGATAATGTACATTATTGATTTAATACCCGAATTTTATTACTACAACGGACCATCATACCCAAAACTTCTGCAACCTAACAAAAACACAAGTACGGGCTCAGCCCATCAACCTTGTCTGCATCCACGATCCACTGTAAAAGATTCAGATAGAAACCCATTTACTAGAGACGGATGCATTTGCCTTATTATAAAAAATATTATTATCCACTTTTGTATTGATGGGCCAAAATTAAAACGTTGTAAACTTTCTTAAAAACTTATTCGAAACGGAATCAAAAGCTTTCCTCAATCAATAAGTAAAAACATACAGGGATATTTCCTGATCATAATATTAAGTAAATCATACATCAATCTAGTGTTTTCACCAATATATCTAAACCCGACATAAACCCCTCTGATGTTCATGATATATTTGACAAATACAGCTTAATTCTCTCTGCAATACAGGATGAAGCAAGTTTGTTGTAATATAAGAAGAGATCTGGGGCCGCCAGTTTTTAAATATTGACGGGATTTACTCACCTTTGGCAATAATGTATTCACCCTCTGTGTAACTGAGAGTTGCCCAGAAAATATGCATAATTCAAAGAACGCAAAATACCAACCTAAATCCGAAAAGAGAATTTTGTAAACTTCGTACCCAAAACCGTCAGAGCCTGGGGATTTACCATTTTTACTGTTCTTCTAGAACACCAGAACCTCCTTTCTGTTAAAGGCCCCTCTAAAGTGTCAACGTTGAGCATCAGTTAATGGGGGCAAACCATATTTCTCCAAATCGATTTTACTCAATTCCCTCCGTATTCCGGTGAGAGTATAAGGTTGTATATAAAGCCTAGCTTCCTGAAGAATGTCCTTGGTATTAGACAAAAGGAGTTGTCACCTTCTCTAACAATATAATTAATTCACCAAATTAAAAAAAAAAAATTTCCTTCAAAAAATATTTTGTGTGCTTCTCCCCCTGCTCCACTCCACCTTATCTTTGGCATCTGTTAATAACACTCCCTTTACAGCGTTATCCCACTGTTAAAAATTTCCTGTGGGGAATTTGTGTAGCCTACACTTCATGCATGTTTGTATCATATTTCACCAATGTTGCCATCTTTGTAGACATACATCATCCTAAATATTCATTCTATGTTCCGTAGGATGGAACAGTAGGGCTTTAGGTTTGTGGAGACGTATAGTACTCAAGCCCACAGGGTAAAATATTTTCCCACTTTTTCATTATGGAATTATTCTGAGTTATTTGTCATATCTAGGGTGTAATCGCCACACTACTTGATGGATCTCTCTTCCGACATATCACCATGACCTTCTGAACCGTGTCCCTTAGCTGAAAGGGAAAAGGGTGTCTTGAACAGCAATTTAAGGATTTTGTTACTACCATCTCTGTTCGAAATGTGATGGACACGCCTGCTCTTTTTGCCCCGATTATTTGTGGCCGTCTTTCTCTTAAGAGATATATAGGAAATAATGTCACCTTGGGTTGGGAGGCTTGGAGAATTCTCTATCCATACACCCTTCCCTATCCCCACCAATCAATGTTGGGTTCTTTGTAGGGTGCAAGACCAAAATTTCAAGATTCAACATTTCCAAGGGGGAAGGGGCCTTTTGAAGTAGGCCTAGTACGTTTTCCAACACTTTTGGCGGAGATTGTAGTTTTTTCAAATCATTCATTTTTTCTGTTTTTTAATTTATTAAATTTTCGTTTTTTATGTTATTTTTCAAAAGTAACTGTTTTAAAATGTCAATTCAGTCACTAACATCGATATGGGCCATCCTTGGCATGAATCAATGCGTCAAAGACGTCCCGCCATACTGTCCACAAGGTTTTTATGATGTCAATGGGCAAGCAGGCCATTCGTTGGTCAGAGACTGAGCGAACTCCTGTAGCGTTTGAGGAAAGATTGTCCATGTAATTGATGGCCTAAAGCTCCCGCATGCTCGATAGGGTTCCATCAGGGGGGAGAGCAGGCCATTGATCTGCTCCACCCCCACTGCTCAAGAAAATTGTCTCACTACAGCGGCCCTGTGTGCGGCGTAACCTCATTGTTTACATAAACCCTTCTTGCATGGTGTAGACAACCAGTGGGTTTTATGCAGAATGTCCAGGTCCACACTGCGTTCATGCTTCCATCGGCCCACCAGTATGTTTTTTCCTCCATATATACCGGCCCATACCATCACTGAGCCGCCCCACCTATGAGTCGATTCCCTGAATACAGTCACCCGAGGTGTCTCAACACCACTTAAAATCGACTAACCATTGGTCTTCCATCTTGATTGTTAAGAATGTAGCGGCTCTCGTTCACAAAAACAACATGTCGCCAGTGTCTGAACTGGATCTTTTTGTACTCCCTAGTCCAGCGAAGTCGAACTCTGTGGTGAATGGTTAAGCGTGGACTTTTGGTCATTCGTCCTTGCACGGCAACAGTAAACCACGTTAAAACAATCTCCGATTTACTGTTTGGAGGGAAACCGTAATTCCATAGTGTCTTCCCCTCCACAAACGCAAAGACAAAAAAGCGTCGTGGCATTTTCCAGGCTCTTCGACACAGAAGCATCGGAGATCATCTCATTTGGTAGTCAATCGTGGGCGGTTCTGAAATTTTCGTGCCTCAAATGATCACCTTCGATGGTGTAAGTAGAAATTTTAACAGACCGTACTCTCGATATCCCGATGAATCAGCGACTCTCTGCTTTTTTTTGTACTACCTTCCCGTCGAGTGCAAAGTACTCTTCGGTGTATTGACAATGCGTTTGGATGAGGCCAATACCTAGGAAACCTGTGTCATTTTATTGTAGGTAACAAACCAACTCTGAAAAAAATTAGGCTCCTTGCACACTGGCTTGGAGCAGGGATAAGGAACAAACAACAGACGTCTGACTTTTACAAGCTCCCCACAAAAGGATTGTTACATAATTCAAAATTATGCATGGGTTCCCTTCATCTGGGTAGTTGGGACTCATTATGTAAGCATTCACCTACTCTAATAGATTCCTGAGGCTTCAAATAGAATACGGTTTTTACAATTGGGTCTTAAAAGAATATTCAAACTTAAATATTACAACAGTGTATAATCCACAGAAACGGTGAGACAAGCTTTATCGGTTTATCACGATGAAAGTTTGAAATCCTGTAAAAAATAAAAAGTGTTTTTATTGTTTTCTTGTTTTTTGGTTTTTGTTTCTTGTGACTGGTACTGCCAAGTCACGTTTTTTGGAAACTTATTGTTTGGTTAGCCATGGTGTTCCTACTAAAAATCCATGAAATGGTCATTATCACGTCGGACGAGATTAAATTGGTGATGTTGGAACCTTTGGTATTCCTTCATCATTCTGTCGAAACCACTTTGACATTAGCTAATACTTTAAACCACAAATTAATCAACTTAGTTGGCTTCTGTGTCAGATGTATCCCGACATCCCTAGAGGAAAATCTGACGATCACCGCAAAAAAGGGAGGGAGTGTTAGCATCTAGGGCAACAGACCTGTGAGTGGGGTTTGAAAAAAAGTTTGAAACATGGCTTAAAACTAGGTCAAACAGGTCAAACACGGTCTTAAAATGAAAGAAAAAAGCTAAAAAAATTTGACTCTTTGAAAGCATGAAAAAGAGTTGAAATCCTCAGTATAAGCTGAAAATTGATGACAAATAATTGCACAACAAAATTATTGTACTTTATTTCATTTAAAGTTAACAATAACATCCAGAGAACTTTCCATGTATCCAAAAGTATCCTGATGACCACCGATGTTGACCTGTAGAAGTGAATCCAATTGAAGAGCTCCGTTCCACACTTCAGGAAGGCGGATACTAGGCTTTTGCTTCATTTTAATGTTACCCTATGGTGGAAGGCATAAAGCAAGCAGATATTCATGCCAGTGACCCTGATGTAAATATTGTGTATCGTACTACAAGACCTTAGACTTGAGGCAATGGATTCTGAGATTAATTAAAGCGCACAAGAGGTTGAGGGGGCTTTGGATGAAGACTCAACAGGACTGCTATCCGCCTATAACATTCAAAAAAAACATTTAGCTGCTAGGCCTAGAAGAATAGGATATCTGCAGAGCCCTCCTACTACTCCACAGTCTCAGTGGGCGTGAAGATATTAGTTTGAAGATAAACAACAATGCATTTAATTAAGTATACTTCCCTATGTTTGAAAAAAGGAAAATGAACATCACATTCAATGTTTCAAATTAAATTTCCTTTCAGTTAACCCAACATGATTTGTACTTTGATCAAAAATTACACAAATTGACCCCTCAACCGGTGTAACCCCCCCCCCCCCCCCCCCCCTTGTAGGTCCCGGCAGCATATTTATTTACGCGTGGTCCACCCTGGGGGTGGTTTATTTGATCCATCTGAACTATTTACAAATGCATAAAGTTTTTAATAGGATCGCAAAGCATGTTCACCTTGCCTGCCCCCTGGGTAATGAGGTGTACTCAATTTTTCAAACAAATTGTGTTTTGTGCATATTCATAATGCCTTTCCATCTACTAAGCCTCGTTTGAAATAACTAATGTAGCGGGCGGAAGGCTTTCTGCTTTACTCTAGCCCTAGGCAGCGCGGGGTCCGGCGAGGGTATGTTTTTTTTGTGCTATTTGCGCGATGCTCTACGTTGCGCACCTACCAAGCGGTATCATTAGCTCACGTTAAGTTTGCACGTGAGCAGACCACCCCTGGACAGAACCGTGGCCTAGAAAAGGGGGTCGAGCTAACAGCTTGCAATGTGATTGGTCCTCAAAACTCAATTTATTATAACTCCACATCCACGTCGTATACAGCATTAGTAACCGTTTTGGCAGCTGAGCAACATCACTCACTTGCGCTATCATTATAACCTATTCCTAACTGCTCCATGTCTTCCAATACTTTTCCGGTCCATGAAGTCATCACAGCATTCCGGTGAGCATCACAGCAGTCAGGTGTTTTCAGCGTCTTTATCCCGTTACTTGATTTTCCCTCCAAGTCAACTGAAGCCATACTCAGCCAGGTGTTGCCATCCTCCAGGGTGCAAATGGTTTTGGGGTGTATAATAATGGTATAAAGAGGCCTGTTTTGATATTAGAGTGGTATCGGTGCGCATGGCTACGAGCTATGGCGCGTATGGTCAAGGGTATTATGTTTGATAAGATTACTTTTTTGCAGGGGAAGTTTCTGGAGTTTTGAGTTATGCACCGGTAAATTTAACATAACAATGATGATGTGAACTTTTCATAGCAGTTGATACCATGAAAACAGTGGCAACGGACGTGGGGCCTGGGCTAACTGTTTAGTAATTTAAGCACAACATACAAATGTACTGAATGTACACCTGCGTAGTCCTATTCTTGCATGGCTGTGCCCCCCCCAACCCCCCCCCCCCCCCGTGGAACTCGTCAACCTTTGCCTATAAGATTTCTGGTTGTGACATGGCATAATTGAAAATACAGAAGCTAAACAAAATTCCCTCCAAAATCTTGCATCTTCAACAGTGTAAATTCAATACAAAACCAAATTAAAAGCACAGCTGAAAGTCATCAAATCACTGAAATCTGGGTGTAAACAAAGTTGAGGGTGTGAAATTCGGAACCCAATGTTATTGTCCTGCAAGGTAATTTTTGGCCTCCAAATCACCACATTTTTTGATTCAAATGGTACAAATCACCTAACATGAGATACCCAAGACTCTTCGGAATACCCCGATTACAAATCAGAGTTTAACAGTTTGCTATAATTGGATCAGGAAATGGAATCGAGTTAAAAAAGGCAAATGCGGTGCCTGCCAATTCTTTGCTTTGAGATGCCAGTCACATGGTGTGGTGGTCAAACCTCCGAGGCAGTATAGCCTTACATTGATGTTCAACAATTTTCAATTCATGCGTTGACATGAACATGCTACTATTACTGTTTCATGGCTCATCACTAATGAGCATTATTTTCTGCATTGATTTGATTTGAACATGTGACAAAACAATTTAAGATAGCTTACCCCTACCCCGATGATGCTCTTGTAACTGGAGATGCCAAAGTACCTCATTGAAAAGTACCACACTATGACTTTAACTGCATTGAAAATAGTGTTTATACGGCTTCAAATGCATTGAAAAATTCTTTAACTACAGAACACCATGTATAGTCTCATATCTTTATCGATTACGCTGTGACCACGGAGATACAGAATGCTTAATGCTTTGCCGTATTGTAGTTATAACACGGTAACGAGATGATAGTTTTGGTATCAGGAGTCAGGTCACGTATCAGGTATCAGGTAATCAGTTTGCCTCTTGGGGGCGACTCGATATATATAAATCCGACTAGGTCTGTACATGACCTTCTTCCCAAAGTGCTATTATTTTTCCAAAGACAACCGTTTATTATGTCTAAACATACACAATTTTACTTTTCCCTACTGATTCAAAAACCCGACGTACGATGACGTAATCGGTTGTTTTTTCCAATGTAGGATACGTTTTTTTTTACGTCATTTTTACCGGAATGGGTCCCCCGAATCAAATAATAACCAATCAATGCCGGACGTATCAAATCTTTCTTTTTTTTTTTGTTCAAAAATTGGCTTTTATTCACATAATTAAATTCATTTTTAAGATTCAAACATCTGTATATTGTTCTTTAATAATTATATTCAATTGTCCCCCGCATGAATGTTAAAAAGATGGGTCCATAAGTCTACACGGAAAATATCGTCAGCCGGCTAAACCCTTACCGTGGACTGTATGAGTAGACGGATCCTCGTTTTAGTTTTAGCAGGCTTACAGCCACTTGCGCGCTGCTGCGGGGGTTTTCGTCTCAGACTTTTCCGTTCCGTCTGGTCCCGCATTGCAACCTGCCCTTATCACCTCGAACTTTGCTAGCTTTCCGAAATGCTCCAACACGCTTATGTCTAAGGAAGTGCTGGCCACCCCTAAAAAAAAAATCCCTATGTTCTAGACGTCTCGAACATCGAGTCTACATGTTAGTACAACAGCCTTATTTCAGTTCGTTCAATTTTTGTGTTTACAAGCGAACTTACAGTTTGATTTTGTCTCTTTTGGGTACATAAAATGGAAAAAACATGTTTGCATTTTTTTTTCTGAAGGAGTAATTGGGAATCCAAGTGCCGCGGCCAAATCACCTGTAAGCTGGGCGAAAAATGTATATTAAATAACACAGGACTATATAAATTAGTCCAAATGTGGAATTTTAATGAGTGAAAATAAATTTGCGTTCATACTAAACATTTAGTATAGATTATAGGTAGTCCACAACAGTTATAAAACAGCAATATGGCTGCCAAATGCTGCCAATATACGCACGGTATTGTATAAAATGCATGTAATGTGACGCAAATTATGTCGAATATCTTATTCCATGGTTCTAACCATGTTAATGGTTGGACATTGAACAAATCTCTTTTCATCATCATCGTATTTTGAAATACATTTTTCATCTCCTAATTGTAAATCCACGATGGCCGCCTCAAAGTAAGCCTTCTTCACAACCATGCGCACATTGCATTACTGATAACATGTGTTAACAAAGGGTAAACTGTTAATGTGCATCCATCTCTCCCCATACAATCAGTTATTAATAACAATAGAGGCACAAAAGTTTATTACATTTATGGATACCCCTGTTAGTGAGTACAAGGCAAAGTCTTTGTTTAATGCTTGAAGTCATCAACAAATAGTGATAAATATAGAAAACCTGCTAGGATGGACATCAGCCCTTTTCCCTTGACTACTGCGAATCTATCTCTTGGGTTGTCAAATCATTAATAGTACCTATAGTTCTCCTATGTTATAATGGCTCTTAATAAACATGAGTGACTGAATCAATGGTAAAATTTGAAATGCGTCAAACCCACAGCCTCATGTAGTTTCATCTATCGTTCAACATATTGCATTACATGTGGACTTTCATATTGAAGGCAGCACAGTGCAGGGCAACTTGTTCACTCGACAGGTGCAATTTCCCGAGCCACTCCTTTCTTGCCTCCACGTTTTACTAGTTTGATTATGACTTGTGGTGCAAGAGCATTCAAACATCTAAAGATGGAAGTCACAGACACTCTAACAGAAATGCATGGAAGTAAAAAGACAGACGAATAGAGTCGGTCTTGGGTACAAAAAGAACCAAAAGCTATCAGAGACATGACTCATCAAGAACAAAGGAATGCCTGCACCGGACTCATAAAGATGCAGATGAGGAGACATTTTGTCTACCTTTACGATGTGCGAAACAAGGGCTGTGGTTGAACTGGGAGTCTGTCATGAGGGTCGACACCCTTCCGGGAAGAAACGTTTTTGTTATGTCTGGACGTCAGAGCGACTGTCTTTCCACATCAACGCAATCTCCATGATCAACTCCATCCCCTGCGCAATCTGAGCTGTGGGGCCAAGACCAAAAAGATCTTGGCCTCTGCCATTATGTCATCCTCGTCATTGTACACTGTTTCCACTTCCTCAATTGTTGTAGCTACCTACTCTTTGCAGAAGCGGGAAGATACAACTGGCGCTGACAAACACTGAAAGCAATCGCCATAGGTCTGGCAAACCGTACTCGTATAGAATCAGAAAACCATCACACCTGAGAATCTGAAACTCCATCTCTACAATAAGCCTTTCCGCACAGCGATGGTAAAATCCTATCGAAATCCAGTCTTACCATGCCTCAGACAGAACCAACCAACATTCTGAAGAGGCCAATGACTGGATATTCCTGTGGATAGGAACACAACCCATATAGTGTTCCTCCAGAAATCATCTAGACAGCTAAGAGACCAGAATGTCACCATCTTTCTATCAAAACACAGAGACGCTGATCATCATAGAGCTGAAGGTCCTTATGGAGGAGAACCTATCAGATGCATAATGCAAGAAAGAAGTTCAAATACCAAGATCTAGTGGCTGACTTGAAAGCAAGGATGGTCTTACATACATAACTTTCCAATAGAAGTAGGGAGCAGAAGTTTCTGCAATGCATCAGTCAACAAATTCCTGGCATCCTTGGGCATTTCCTAAAGGAAAGAGCAAGGCTATAACCGATACAGCACCCAATTACACTCGGAGCGAGCTCTGTCATCTGGCTAGCAGAAGCTCAAAGGGCATTTCAAACAGATGGAGCTTATAATCAACTCCAGCAATATGCTTTCGGGAAGTGGAATGTTGAGGCTCACAAAACCAGGTTTAAAAAAATAAAAAAATAACCCGCAAGGTCTGGTCCAAAAGCCCAGAGACCTCAGATCACACTATCTAGACAAGGAGATACTGCATACGGTGAATTTTCCCTATTAAGTCCCTTCACAGAGGGAATATTCAGGAGTGTTTAATCTTAAAACGATAAAACTAGGCTCCGAAGGTGACAGCGCTGGTTCCAAACAATGAACTATTCCTGATCCTCGAAAAAGGGGCATTGTGAGTTTCCATCCCATACTCATCTGGTGAAGACCCGGTCGACTAGGTGATGATACCCCTATTAGTGGCAATGCAGTAGGCACGATAAATATGGGAACTAGTGATCCTTCAGTTGGGGGAAGACTTTCTTTCTCCTTTAGTTTGAACGATTGTAGTACAAAAACGTTGGAACTTGCACAGTAAGCAGACGAAGCCTCGCACTGAGAACAGGTCTCCTTAGAAGGAAGGGTTCTTCCCCTGAGACCAAGCTGTGTGCCAATGCATTATGGATTTCATCATCGTTACAAGTCTTGAATATCTTAAAACACCCTTCCCATCCTTGATCAGGGCCAGCCAAAAAAAAATTTTCATCATATCTGAGCCGGTAAAAGCATGGAACACCAGAGTGCTGAGCGTGCTTGCTCATATCTTCTCCAATTGTCTTCTGAGTTGGTATCTCCTCTTCTTCTTTCCCCGTTCAGGAATAAAAATGTTTTCTATTTCTTAGGTAGCTTTTGGATACAAGGATATCATCAGCAAGAACACGACAGTATCTGTGAGCGTACAAGATCTCTGCATCTCTTGAATTGAACACGCATGAAGTAGTCAAGTATCTGCCTCTTCTTTTCTGGTTACTCAATTCATCTCAATTCATCATTGCTCATATTTCTAAGGTTCTTTTCTTGTTTGGCAAGGCTACTTAGCATTGGGGCTTTTCTCTTTATCTTGCTACCCTATTTGGTTCAACTTGCTGCATACTTGTTCTTGTTAGCTTTCTTGCTTCCTATTTCTGGTCTATTTGTCTTATTTCTAGTTCTCGCTCGATGGGGATTTGCTTGGTTCTTGGGGGTTCTCCGTCAGTCCATAATCGTGTGTACATTTGCCTTATCTTGCTACTCAGTTGCTCGCTTTGTCTTACTTGGCCTTCTATAGCATTAAACACACAAAAGAGGAATGAGATGGAAAGATTTTTTTGTTATTAATTATTCATAATTTTAAAATATTCCATTTTTTAATCTCCATGTTTAAATTACCTTGCATGTATTCTACTTAATTTGTATGTTTACGGACCAATTGGCATAGAAACCAACATTTCAACTAAATATTTAACTATATAATAGTGATGGTGGCCATTTTGAACTAAATGTCCAGCCATTTTGAACAGAGAAATAGCTGAAAAAGGCATAGGAATATATTCCAGTTCCTTTAATGGGTATCTAGCTCCCCATCTTGTAGGTTTAATAGCAATTTGTGAAATAGGACATTTTAAAACCCAATTATTAAAAATTATGAGGTAATAGCCGCCATCTTGAACTAAATGGCAGCCATTTTGAACGAATACTGAAAAACATAAATATAGCATTGTATTTTTTATAATGATCGTCTGTTAGGTTTAACCCAGTTATTTATGAAATATGGTTTTTAAAACCCCAATTATTATAAACATTGTAACGCGGCCATTTTGTGCTAATGGCAGCCATCCTTTTGACAGGTGACTAACTAGAAAAACACATAAAAGATACATTCAGTTGTTCTAAAACTGGCATATTTATTTCTTATGATCATTAACAATGGAGTTTGTAGTATTAATATGCCAAAAGCCCAATATATGAACACATTTATGCTGAATTTTTCGTCCCGGCGGGGAAGGCATCTTGGCTTTGAAGGTCTAAACTGTCTAGAAAAATGGCAACCTGTTTCTTTGACTCTTCACCCTCAAAGTAATAAAATCAATTGAGAAATCGCTTTAACATAACACAAAAATTGAACGAACGCGCCATTTTGTCGACATATGGCCTCTGTATATGTATTGATCTCACAGGAGCAAAACAATCCGAATCATCCCTCGCTACGTTGGAAAGCTCATGGCAGGTGGTTTCATTCAGGTCTGCACCAAGTTACCAAGTGTCAGATCCGCAGTATAGCCCGACTGCAATGCTACCCTGGACTACATCACTAGGATTGGATATCTACCAAGTTCGTAACTGTTTCCATGAAAAGGTGTTGCTACGCTGAATTTTCGGCCAGACCCTACTATCCAACTGTTTGGTAACCAGTACCGCCCATCCGGCCATCTTCCAAGTCATTACCACACAATAGTTAAGGGAAAGTTTTTTTAGCAAAAGGTGTAAGCATATTTAGGTAAATTTTTATTGTTTGGGAAACAAGTTTTAGATCCGGGAAGGAAAATGCTTAAAGGAATTGGCGAGATACTTGGGGCATTTTACAATCTTCCAGTACCAATACCTTGTAATCGTGAGCAAACTTTACTCAGCTGCATCAACATGAAAACTGTTAATAAAAGTATACGAAATATGTAAGTCTAATTGCATTGCTTTTTTTTTTCTTTCTTCTTTAAATATTAAGAGCATACAAGAGTGGATTGTAAGCCACAGAAAAGTAATCCCCAGTACAGTTTTTATGTCCTGAAATGATCCGTACTGGGTTTTGTTCTTGAAGCACATGTTTCGATGTCAAACTGGCCAAACTTGTATCGGTTGTTTCGCTGCGGCACCACATTTGTTTGATTATTTAGGTTTTTTATGCCAAAAAGAAGTATAGATCACTGCAATCAACGGGATAACACGTTTCAAAAATCATCTGACTATTCAGTGGTTTTATGAAGCTGGACTTTCTCTATATAATTTATTGTTAGATTGTCGAGCAATCTAATCTAAATGCGAGATTCCTTAGTTGGAAATTCTATAGTTGAATCTGTGTTGCGGGGGGGTTCGTGACTCAACTGCAGTCGGTACCCATTTCCCCACCTAATGATATATTCAGGCAGTAGGCCAATATGACCTTGCAAGAGTCTGCACAAAATGTTTTGATGGTTTCATAGGCACATTGGACATGATGATTACCAAATAATCTTATGATGCAATTCTGTCACCCTTGAGTATTTGAGATAGGAAGGGGGTTAGGTAAATAACAGGGGAACATTTTGTATTGTTTCACACGGGGTCAAAAAGTGTGTAGTCATTTTCATCTGTTCTAAGAATTAAAAAAAGTATTAACTTCTACAACCTTTTTTTTTGCACGAAAGACCAAAAGTTCAGGGTCATTAACGGGGTGTAAACATTATATCGAACCGATTGGTTTCGTATGAGAATGGTTACAAACAGGAAATATACATTTACTTTATGTTAATCAGCTCAAAGATATCTGCCATCAGCGCTGATCCCCTATAGACCCTGTGGGCCTTAACGCTATTTCACCCTTAACTAATTACCACTGTCAAACCCAATCCACATAACATGTATCTTACATTGCTATTGGAGATATGGAAGGTGGTCAGGGTAATAAATTAACAGGGTCAAATTTGTAAAACGTTTTCATAAGGATTAAAAGGTGGGTAGATATGTTCATTTGGTTTAAGAATTTTAAAAAAAGGTATGTGTTAAAGATTTGGACCATCAGAGGGTCACTGTTGCCTGGGACGATACTTTTCATGTGTACTTTCAGCACGACAACCAATGAAGCTGTATAGAAATGGATGGAGTGAATCAGAATTTTATAGGCTTATTCCGTAGGAGACATTTGATTGGTTTCTTTCTAATCCGCCTAACACCCAATACACCATAATCATGTACAGAATTGTTGCAATAAAAATAACCTCAAGGGCGGATCCAGAATTGTCAGCGTGAGGATCCAACTTAGTCGAAAACAGTGTGTCTCTGAACTCCTTCTAGTAGGATCAAAAATGACATTTTCCCACACTGACCAAAAAAAAAATTGCAACAGAAGGTTTCTTGGTATTCTGGTAGTATAAGGTCAGCTTATCAAAAGTTGCATAAAATCGAAGTCCCAGAAAGTGTTCAAACTATGACATAAACAAAATGGCCGCCATCCGCCATTTTGAAAAACATAAATCCTCATATCTCTGGCAATAAATGAGCTAAAAGGGTAAACAAGGTGTCATTTCCTACTAATTCTATCATAACAAATCCATTAAAAAAGGTTTTATGAAGTTTAGATTACGTGACAGTCTCTTTGTTGCATTCGGTCACCAATTAGTTTAAAGAGCCTGTTTATTCAGATCATTTAGGAGAAAGTCTTTTTTCCTTGCAAATTTTTTTGCATTTGATGTCTACCTAGTTTTTGCGATCCTAGTATTGCGATGTTCATGTGTGTTGTCTTTTGTGTTTAGTTCACCAGTGTATCCATTGAAGACAACGGGTGCCTTTGCCATAGTGGTCGACTGTAAAATATGCATAATCATCTATAACATTCACACACGGAAAGAGACAAGAATGACTTTGCAAAGCTTGCAGCCAAGTTTGAACAGCATGCTCCCTTCACAGGAGAAAAGGCCCTGAGAAACATTTTTCACAGGGATAAATGCTGGTGATGATGTCAGTGTACAAGATCTGTTCCAAGTAGGCAAAGCTACAGTCAAACAAATGGAAGGACAAGCTGACTTTTCTTATATAGCTACAAATGGAAAGCTAAAGTCAAGACCCTTGTATCTGCTCGGGCTGTCAAGGTAACTGATGACCAAGCTCTGTTATTTCAAAGATTCCTGAGTAGTATCACAATCTGGAGAACTGTCATTAGAAAGTTGCTTTGACATGAACTGTCACCATATCCGCCATCCATTTTTTGAGGCCAAGCATGTTTTATGTAAGCCAGACAAAGCATAATTTCTGATGGCCATTTATGAACATGTTTGTCACTATTTGTTGATGGAGGTTCTCTTTTACATCGCTTGAAATGAACAGATAGACGCAGTTGCAATGCTGATGATTATGCATCTTTCACAGTTGACCAGTATGGCAAACATCTGTTGTCTTCGATAGATACACTGGTGAACCAAACACAAAAGACAGCACAGATGAACGGCGCAAAACTAGGATCACAAATAAGGTAGACATATCAAATGCAACAAATTTTGCTGGAAAAAAAAATGTTGATATAGCAACAGTAGCAGTCACCATGGCATAATGTAGGTCAACAACCCAAATTGGAGAAGACACAGATCTGGTGATACTACTCCAATATGGCTATAATGACCTTTACTCTCGGTCTGACAGACACACACAAAAAAAAACATATGTGTATGATATCAAGCGTCTGAAGCGCTTATTTAGTGATGACATTTGCTCCTATCTGTTCTTTTCCAATATATTTATAGGTTGCGATACTACTTCAAGAATATTTCAGGTTGGCAAGAAATCTGTTTTCCTCAAAATCATCCATGGTAACCCTGTGTTACGAACTTGTTCTAGGGTATTTTGTACTCCTAATATACATGTAGATCCTGAATTGATAGAAAGATGAAGGAAGCAACTCAATGGTGTCCCTGTCCCGTGTCTTTGGAATCATTACGTTAAAGGTACCTTTCAAAAAAAAAGTTTACACCACAGCTTGTGGACATTCACACGAAAACATGGACCAAGAACCAGTCTCAGATGATGATGAACTTGAAGATTAAATAGTAATAGTTAATAATGTGTTCGATCTCATCTACAGCAAACAAGTGTTTCTGCCACATTTGGTGATGAGGTGAAATTGTACTTTGTGTTACTTCAAGAATTTCACAATTACACTGAAAACAACATAATGTCAAATGGTGATAGATTTATAGCTGATAAAAATCAATATGGCTACGAAATTTGGACAAATAGCAAAATTTATGGTTTCATTTTTCTAAATGGCGGACAGTGGCAATTTTGAAGACATTAAGGTGCTCTCAAAACTTTACAACAACCATCTTAATGTATTTCGTATGCTACAATTAATAAAAAATAACACCATACATGTCATTTTGGCCCATGTGGTACCAGAGATAAAAGAATTTGTACTTTTAAACATGGTGGATGGAGGCCATATTGGATTTAGAGGTCAAGATGATATCTCAACTTCATAAAACCCATTTTAAAGACACTATCAGTGATTTGCTAAATCGGCAAATCGAAAAAATCATCAAAAATCAGATTTTTACATGTATGTAACAAGTACAGGTATCCTAACATACCCTGCAAATGATAAGACCAGAAGCTACCTAATAAGGACAGCATCGGAGATTTTAGTCATTACTGTCCGTTCGGACACTTACTACAACACGTAATTGAATGGAGAATCGTATCTTGGAACACTGCCGTTTTCTTCCTTTTCTGTCAATTCTACAGCTGGAATAGGTAACTTATGAGAATTCTACACACTTATCCTTCACTTTGAAGCTATTCCTGCACATTTCAAATATTTTTCAAATCACTGATAGTGTCTTTAATGGATTTGTTATGCTAGAATTAGTAGAAAATGACATCTTGTT
>JAMKCH010081776.1:0-10933 GCA_023653785.1 Ophioderma brevispina
AATGCTGGGGGATACAAACCAGAGCAAGGGAAGCAAGCAGGTAAAAATTGAGTGAAACTCCTGTGTTTATATACACACTAAGAAAATGATGAACATGCCCCCTACCTATCTTTAAGGAGCATAACTTATCAATGCAAAAGTTCAAAAATAAGATTCAAAAATGCCACGTAGGGAAAATTGTTATTTTATTGTGAGTCACTCCTTGGGTAGATTTGCCACTGTTGCAGAAGAAAAAAAACAAGTTGTACTCTTTTTGACTCACCTGTAGCATATTATAGAAACAGGAACAAAGGAACAATGACCAACTACTAAATCCTGTCTGTGGATTATCCAGAATGAATACAAATCGCACCAAATTACAATTACCAATCCCGAAATACGTCAAACTATTTTTGCTCTTACGTGAATCTCTTCAATGGCCGCACAAACAAGTTTTACAATAAAACACGATTGTTGGTGACACTCAATCCATGATGTGATAAAACCATTATACAAAACTAATTACAAACACGGCACAGAGAAGGAAAAGAGATTCGCAAGATGAATGCATTCTTGATCTGCAGCGGCCGTTGCCCTTCAGCAATCTGTGCATACGTAAATCGGTTCCCAAAGTCAATCCCACCACCCTTTTGAGAATCGCCCGAATATGGAATGAATGTACAATAAAGTGGCAAGTTCGCTCTCTTTTTTTTCAAAAGTCCCTTTCTTTTCTTTTTTTTTTACTGATTCAAATATTGTCTTTGGCAAAAGTGAGATTGATTGCTAATGTCGTGAGATTGAACGGCGCAAAAGATGTCTACTCAATTTGGATACATATAACAATCAAATTATTAACCAGATATTGTCGGTATTGTCACCTGTAGAAATTGTGTAAAATGTCAAGTCGATACAAGAAGCGATCTTGTGATGAAAATAGGATCCATCAATCGTTTACTATCATTGTTTCAGTTCCTTTCTTCTTCTTTGTTTTGTTCTCTTTCTTTTATATTTCTTCCGAGATTTGGTGGCATGGACAGCACAAATCTTCTTGGTTATATTATAGCCGAGTAGATTGAGAAGTAATATTTCCTGCAGTCTGAGGCAAAAAGGGCCAGTAGGATTCTTTCAGATATTCCCTTCTCCTCCAATAAATAGTTACCGCACACACTTGCAATAATGATTGATGGAAGGTCAGACGCATCACATAATGTTAAATATCTAATGTTTACTTTTGAAAATATTTGGCATATGCATTGCCCAGGGCCGTACGCAGATTTATTTTTTTGGGGGGGTGCCAGAACTTCGAAAAAAGTGGACTATTATGAAAAAAGTGGACCTTTTTGTAAAAATTGGACCTAACCCCCAAAAAAATGGTCTTTTTTCATGGTCTCAGCTTTTTGAAATTCACACCAAAAAGGGGACTTTCTGTCAAAATTTTTCAAATTTGGACCTTTGGTATGTAAAATTCAGCAAAAAGTGGAACTTTGTGGAAGTGGGGAGTGTTACACCCCACCAACCACCATGTAAGGGCCTGGTATTGCCTGTGTATCTATGTGTCGTTCTGTGGTAAAAATATGAACCCTAAAAATTGCCCACTGTTTCCATACATACGTGCACAAACTTTCATGGCACTTGCATGTAATGGTCCTTGTGTATAAATTCCCCACAAGTTACATTCTTCAAGAGTGGGTCAAAGGTCATTTAGCGGTATAGGGCATGGTCCAAAAATGGTCAGATTATCAACTTGCTTGGTGTATCTACATGTGTCGATCAATTTTCATGGCACTGGGATACACAGTCAGGGGTAGTGGCCTACTTGTTGGTGATCTCTAGTGGCCTTGGTGACCTTGCATGGCTTGGGGACTCATGTGACCTTTGTTCCCATTACAAACGCGACGGCCGACGAGCACAGTCAGGAATTTGTCATAATTTTTTTTTTAAAGCCTTCTGTTTAAATTATATCTGTATATGGGCTTTTTGATTCGTGCAACGCACGAATCCTTCAAACGCCTCGCGCATTGAGGGCTAGACAAATTGTCGTCGTTTGAGTAGACACATTTTCGCTAGTTTAAGTAATCGCCGCCTTGTTATGCTGATGTTGGCTCATTGAGTCAACACTTCACTGGAAACCAACTAGTGATTCGTGCAAAAAAAGATGTTCATTAACCGTATTGAGTGATAAATGCGCCAAAATGCTCAATACATGTATATGGTGGTTTTTACAAATATGGCGTTCCCAGTCTGAGAATAGATTTAGATATTCACAGTTACTCCCTATGAAAGCGGCCTATACCTCATGCAATTAATCGGTTCGCATACGGCGGTGTACGTAAATCAATGGAAGAGCCGTGTCAGGGATCAACCATCGGGCGTGTTTTCATCGCAAGTAGATTAAAATTTACAACATTTTCATAATTACTTCAACACAATATCAGAAGTTAGTAAAAGTTATTTGATATTCAATAGGATTGACGAGATGGCGGTGTTTGTACAGGAAATAAGGAAAAGGATAAATTTGTGCAAATTAGAGCAAAATGAGGCGAGGGAATTTTTAGAATCGCTGTTTGTTTTATTGTGTGAGTGATACGATCACTGATCTCTAGTGGATACGATACATCACATTTTGACGTGTTACACTAATTCGTCCGAATCTATGTTGAAGATACACCGTTTTGTGTCAAGTTTTGGGCAATTTTCGGAGATTTTGTTGAAAATGGATAGAAAGAAGCAGCCAAAGACGTCGAAGTAGGACCTGGCAGTGATGGCATTTGAGTATTGCCATCCCAAAGATGGGCAATTTTTTGACGTAACGAGTATGTTTAGGCCATGAGAATGAAAGATTTGATTTGCGTCTGGACATTTTGTGTCGCCTGAACAGCATGTCCATGGAGGCACATAATGTCCAAAATTCTGTGTGGTCCGTATTGTCATTACGTATGTCATCAGTATGACTCGGTATCTTTTAAAATGCTCTGCGGCTAAACGGCTATACGCATTTACTTCAACTTTGATAGGATGATAGAGTGAGGTGCCGCAATATTATGTGTAGCTTTTGGCGCATTATTTGCTATTCAGAAAATTTATTAGCTATTGCATATTTTTCAGACATTTCGGTTAACCTTTTTTGAAATGCTTGCTGGTAAACGATAATCACGATTTGATACGATGATAGTGAGGTGCCGAAATATTATGTTGTAGCTTTTGGCTGCATTATTTGATCTTCATGACATGATATTAATTAAGCTTATTTTGGCGTCAAAATGGACAACCCTTCCCCCTCAGGTTTGTGTGCAAGTATCTGGAGTTCCGTAGGAAGTGTATAATGATGCAACATGGTGGAAGGGAAGCGGGTTTAGAGTCTGGACCTGATTAGAGTTGGGCATATTTCGGGCAAATACATATGCAGTGGGTCGCCTGAACGACTGTTCATGGAGGCACATTACTATAGTCCAAATTTATGTGTACGGATGTACATCCGTAAGTGCAGCCGTATGTCCGTCCGTATGACTAGGTTAACCTCTTTTAAAATGATTGAGGTAAACGGCATCCCTGATTACTTCCAAACTTGATAGCTGATAGAGTGAAGGTGACGCCAATATATGGTAGCGTTGCTGCATTATTTGCTATTCATGAATTTTAATTAGCTTATTTGCATATCTTTCAGAAATTCGGTTAACCTTTTTTTGAAATGCTATGCTGGCTAAACGCTAATCCCGACTTACTTCAAACTGATAGGATGATCGAGTGAGGTGCCGAATATTATGTGTAGCTTTTGGCTGTATTATTTGGATATTCATTAATTTTAATTGGCTTATTGTGGCGGTCAAATGACAACCCTTTCCCCCCTCCCCCCCACCTCAAGTCTTGTGTGTAAGTTATCTGGGTTCGCAGGTGTATAATGATGTAACTTGGTGGAAGGAGAGGGTTAAAACGTTCTTGCGGATCGATGTTGGGAATATTTCGAACAAAGGACATATCCAAAGGAGCTATTGATATGCAAAATCACATAACACTATATTTTCTTTAAAACGGTACATGCCTCAAACTTTCTTCCTGCAAGAAAACCCATTTGCCCATTTGAAAGTTTCCTGATACAGCGGCGTAGGTATGCCAAATGAGCTAATTAAATATGCCAAATGCTGTATCGCTAAAACTGGACCTCGGATCGGCTTACTGTATTTTTGCGAAACGACACGAAACAGGCTCGGTGCACCAATTGGATTACCACGCTTTATTCCGTCATGCATGCCTAAACGTGCATAATAAAGCGGTAATCCCAAATGGGGAGGACTCTGTTCGTTTTAGTTTCGCAAAATACAGTAAGCCCATCGGATATGATATTTCCTTTGCTAAATGAAAAAACTACTATACCATAAATCTTGTGTGTGAATCATATGGAGGGGAAGGGGGGGTGTTGGGGAGGGAGCAGGGTGGGGTCGTTTAAAGGGCGAGGGGGGTGCGTCGGGAGGGGTCGGGGTGGTGTGGCTGTTGGCATATGGGTAGGGGCGGGGTGGTGGGGTCGGAAGGGGGGGGTGCGTCGGGGAAGGGTGGGGGGCATCGGCGAGGGGCGGTGACCTCATGTGACCTGGTGACGTGTGACCTTGGTGACCTGTGTGACCTTGGTGACTTCGTGTGAATGGTGACTTCGTGGTGACTTTGTGACCACAGCGACCTTAGTACCTCATATGACCTGCTGACCTCACATCCACATTTAGCCATCACAATCGGGGTTGCCGGGAGCGTCGGGTGCATGCAATGGGGAGGGGTGGGTGGGTCGGAGGGGCAGGGTGGGGTGCGTCGGAGAAAGGTGGGTAGCGGTGTTGTACCTTGTGACCTCGTGTGACCTTGGTGACACAATGTGACCTTTTGACCCCACGTGACCTTTGGGACCAATGTGATCATTGTGACCCATGTGACCTCTATGACCCCATGTGACCTTGGTGACCCCAGGGACCTCGTGACCCATGTGACCTTGGTAACCCATGTGACCTTGGTGACCCCCATGTGATCGTTGGGACCCTATTGCGACCTAAGTGACCCATGTAAAAAAGCCATTAAAAAAGAATACGAAAAAATACAATAGCGTGACGGTCGTAAATGGCTGGGAGCGGATGATGAGGAGCCGCAATATTATGTGTGGGGCACCCCCCAGTGATCCTCAAAAGAGGAAGAGAAAAAAGCGAGAGAGGGAGAGAGAGAGAGAGAGAGGAGACAGGAGAAGGAAAAGAAAGCGACGCAAAGGGGAAGAAAGAAAATAAAAAGAGAACGTGTCAGAACAGCATAAGATTGAACTCCAAGTCTATGCATAAATCACCTATCACAAATATTTAAAATGGATTCCATAAAGCCACTAGTTTTGTTTCAAGATTAGCCCTCTGTAATCACGTTTGTTAATGAGCAACAGACTTGTGATCAAACTGGGTAAAATAAATTTAGAAATAACGAGCATGGCTTGCATGGGCTAAAGGGAGGGTGGCCATGGGCCCTTCCCCCAAGTTTGGTCTACAGTGGTTATGGGAATTTGTCAGTCGGGGGTGAAGGCTCAAGAAAAAAAATTGGTAGGAATTTTTGAGATTTACTAGGTCTACTGGCCGTCGGTTGGGTGACGTGCCCATTCTTTCAATTGAATTAATAACTTATAATTTTCCCTTTCCAAAAATACCTATTACTAGTAGCATAAAATCCAAGAGCTTCCCGGGGGCGCCGCCCCTGGACCCCAGCAGGGGCCCTACGGCGGTACCCCACAGTTAAAGGCATTAATGGCGCTCGCTATGTGTATCCCCTCGGTAGTACAAGCTTATACTGTCTGTCTCAGTTATCAAGTTAGAACTACAGTTTCTTCTTTGAATAGATTACTATTTACCCTCAAAAAAGTGGTAATCTTGAAGGTTCTGAATGATCAATCAAGAGATTACGGGGCTTGCCCCTGGGACTCTGCAGGCTCTACAACTCACCCCACCCGTTAAAGCATTGGCGCTCTCATGTGTAAAGTTCCCTCGTAGTACAAGCTTAGGCTATCTACTGCCCGTCTTAAGCAAAGTTAGAAACCAGAAGTTCTTTGAATTGATTACTGTTTACCCCCTCAAATAATGGCCATGTGAAGGTTATGAATAGCTCAAATCCAAAGAGCTCCAGGGGATACGCCTCCTGGCACCCCGGCTGGTTGCTCTGCAACCCGACCAGGGGACCATAACCGGCCTCTGGACTCACCTGTTCAGGGCTTTCGCAGTGGAGTAGCAGAGGCGGGGGCGGGGGGCAGCGCCCCCCTGTGGGGAATCTTGCCCCCCCTCTTGCCCCCCTGAAAAATTAGTGCTGTACCATAGGCACATATACTATATAACAAATTTTAAGTATATGCTTGCCCCCCCCTGAAAATGTACGTGCCCCCCCCCCCTTTGGCCCCCCCTGAAAAACGCTGGATACGCCACTGCTTTTCCGGTTAGCGCCCTTGTGTCAAGGCCTTGCGGTGTGGAGATTAGTTCGAACGATCAACAAGAATGGTCTCTAAGGGCATTACTTATGAACGTTTTTAATGGCCCTTAAGGGGGCCCGAACGAATGCCGTTAGTTGCATTGTTTTATACGCTCACTACGCTTCCAAGGACTCTTACTGCGGCAGTAACATTTCTTCCGTTTACACCCCCCCCCCCCCCGACAAAATGTCTAGCTACGGCCTGTGAGGGGCTTCACAGCGGTGTAAAACCAGAGGCTTACGCAGTGAAAAAACAAACCAGTAAAGCCAGGGAATCCCGTATATGCGGTGAAAAACAAGGGGCGACAAATCCAAAAAGTCTGATCAAGCGAACAATACATAGGCGAAAAGAGCGATCAAAATACCAGCCATTCCATCATTACAAATTAAAGGGACGTTCTTTGAGTTTAAAAGGGCATTGCACAGTTACCAACGAGCAATTTCCTTCAGGTCATCCTAAACCGGGCGGCAAAAGTAGCCACCGGTCCACAACCCACCAAACCACAGGTTGCACGAATCCCACCGGGCGGTGACCGCTCTTGTTCAAAATGATTCTGTAGCATGTTTAAAAAGATTCAGCAATCGGCATTGTCAATGTAAAATGAATATATTTATAGACGACTTTGAGTCAACATAACGTTAAACTTATGTAGTTCAATCTTGTGATCAAACTGGGTAAAATAAATTTAGAAATAACGAGCATGGCTTGCATGGGCTAAAGGGAGGGTGGCCATGGGCCCTTCCCCCAAGTTTGGTCTACAGTGGTTATGGGAATTTGTCAGTCGGGGGTGAAGGCTCAAGAAAAAAAATTGGTAGGAATTTTTGAGATTTACTAGGTCTACTGGCCGTCGGTTGGGTGACGTGCCCATTCTTTCAATTGAATTAATAACTTATAATTTTCCCTTTCCAAAAATACCTATTACTAGTAGCATAAAATCCAAGAGCTTCCCGGGGGCGCCGCCCCTGGACCCCAGCAGGGGCCCTACGGCGGTACCCCACAGTTAAAGGCATTAATGGCGCTCGCTATGTGTATCCCCTCGGTAGTACAAGCTTATACTGTCTGTCTCAGTTATCAAGTTAGAACTACAGTTTCTTCTTTGAATAGATTACTATTTACCCTCAAAAAAGTGGTAATCTTGAAGGTTCTGAATGATCAATCAAGAGATTACGGGGCTTGCCCCTGGGACTCTGCAGGCTCTACAACTCACCCCACCCGTTAAAGCATTGGCGCTCTCATGTGTAAAGTTCCCTCGTAGTACAAGCTTAGGCTATCTACTGCCCGTCTTAAGCAAAGTTAGAAACCAGAAGTTCTTTGAATTGATTACTGTTTACCCCCTCAAATAATGGCCATGTGAAGGTTATGAATAGCTCAAATCCAAAGAGCTCCAGGGGATACGCCTCCTGGCACCCCGGCTGGTTGCTCTGCAACCCGACCAGGGGACCATAACCGGCCTCTGGACTCACCTGTTCAGGGCTTTCGCAGTGGAGTAGCAGAGGCGGGGGCGGGGGGCAGCGCCCCCCTGTGGGGAATCTTGCCCCCCCTCTTGCCCCCCTGAAAAATTAGTGCTGTACCATAGGCACATATACTATATAACAAATTTTAAGTATATGCTTGCCCCCCCTGAAAATGTACGTGCCCCCCCCCCCTTTGGCCCCCCCTGAAAAACGCTGGATACGCCACTGCTTTTCCGGTTAGCGCCCTTGTGTCAAGGCCTTGCGGTGTGGAGATTAGTTCGAACGATCAACAAGAATGGTCTCTAAGGGCATTACTTATGAACGTTTTTAATGGCCCTTAAGGGGGCCCGAACGAATGCCGTTAGTTGCATTGTTTTATACGCTCACTACGCTTCCAAGGACTCTTACTGCGGCAGTAACATTTCTTCCGTTTACACCCCCCCCCCCCCCGACAAAATGTCTAGCTACGGCCTGTGAGGGGCTTCACAGCGGTGTAAAACCAGAGGCTTACGCAGTGAAAAAACAAACCAGTAAAGCCAGGGAATCCCGTATATGCGGTGAAAAACAAGGGGCGACAAATCCAAAAAGTCTGATCAAGCGAACAATACATAGGCGAAAAGAGCGATCAAAATACCAGCCATTCCATCATTACAAATTAAAGGGACGTTCTTTGAGTTTAAAAGGGCATTGCACAGTTACCAACGAGCAATTTCCTTCAGGTCATCCTAAACCGGGCGGCAAAAGTAGCCACCGGTCCACAACCCACCAAACCACAGGTTGCACGAATCCCACCGGGCGGTGACCGCTCTTGTTCAAAATGATTCTGTAGCATGTTTAAAAAGATTCAGCAATCGGCATTGTCAATGTAAAATGACATATATGTATAGACGACCTTTGAGGGTCAACATAACGTTAAAACTTATGTAGTTTCATATTGGTAGCCCTGGGGGCGGTTACATATTCCAAATTTAAATTGATCTGAATTATAGGACTAAACTGCCGCATTCTGGTTGGGTTGCAACATAAAAAAAAAATTCCCATGATACACTCCCTGGTGGTCTTTCGGCATTTGGCACCTGCGACAATTCCAATTTTGAGTGAGTGAACTTCAAGGTGAAATGCTCATGACAACCATCAGGCGGCATTGAAAACTTGTAAATGCAGAGAAATTGATGAAGCCACCAATTGGCAAATAATGGGAAATAGTAAGATTAACACAGTGATTGCAAAGTTTTTCAGCGTACTCATTATACTTCAAAGGCCTCCTGTTCGACAACACAAATATACCCCTTGTTCTTTGTGTCAGGATGTTTTCTGTTGAAAAAAACCCTCTTTTTTCTGAAACGCCATTTAAATGTTCACGATTTTACATAGAAAGAGCCCTTATTTTATTTTCATGAAATTGGTAAAACGATCATGCATACACCATTATCAATAATTTCATACAGGGAGGGTGGCCAGGAAATCCCATTAAAACTCGCCATTGATTAAACACGTAAAGCAAAATCTTGACAAAAAATTCGTGACCTTAAGAATTTTTTGTATCCCAAACCGTTGAGCTGAAGTACTCCACTGTAAGGGTTGTTTAAATTTTTTTTTTGTGATGATTAACGGACAAGGGCGGGTCTATGTGGGTCATGGGAAACCCATGACCGACCCACATCAAAGCATCCTAATCATATTCTGTTTTTTTTTTTCTGTATTGATGTAATCTATTTTGATTAGTTTTGTTAAGTTGGATTTAAGAGCTTGGCTGCATTGTCCCTGAATCATACTCCATTTTTATCATTTTATATCATTCATTTGCCGATATTCTCACTAAAGTGTTTGTACATGAGTGTCATAATATCTGTGTCATATTGTAAAATTGGGACAGCTTGATCTGAGTTGAGATTCCACTTGCTGTCAGGATCTTTCTTATCTCTAACACGATCACTACTTTTCAACTTAAATCGGACAAGTTTTCAAAAAAAACATGTTTCAACTTACAAATCTCTAACATTATTCCCTACTTACGTGTGACACAATATAATAAAGAATTTAATTACCAATTTGAAAACTTTTCTTAAATGGCCATGGCCCGATTTGCAAATAGCCTGGCTCGATTGCAAATATCCTTGTCCCCCGATCGGAGTGTCAAAATTTTTGATTCTGAATAAAATTACTATATTTTCTCATTCACCCTGTGAAATCTTAGCCTTAAAAGATGTTGGTTTTGGTTTTATAGTGAAAGTGTTTTTAGCTCTGCATCAAAATGGATGAAATATTGACCTGAAACTCTACAGATGAACTCCACAAGATTTACAATTTAAAAATTATTGAGCCAATCAGATGACATGGTAAAACATATCTCGTTTGTATAGATTTTAATGTCTATTTTGATTGGTTATACAGGTTATATCAGGTTATGATGTCCTGTAATGAACTCCAGTCAGTGATACTGTAAAAAAAAAAAAAAAAAAAATCCTCCAAATAGGGGTCTTTGGGTGACATGTATCATTTTTCAAAAAATATTGGTCTTTGGGTGACAACATTGTTTGAAAAGGGGGCTTAACAGCCCCTTTACATTTGTTCACTCCAAGATTGGGAGTGCCCCCCAGTAAGACCTTGATCTTTTTGATAGATGGTTTTGAAATCCTTAAAGTCTAAGGCGTGTGCATTTTCAATTTACCAACATCCTATAATGGTCATTTATTAAACACTAGACTGGCCATACCTCCCAACAATCCCGCTCTCAATACTGACCAGGAAGGCTTCAACAGCGAGCGCGTCAGTCAGCTCAGTTCTGGGCATTAAACACCTTGAGGTGGTTTTTTTTGTTTAGGCATCATTTCATTGGTTGCTTTGTGATTATTTTTTTTTTTAAATGCATTTTTTAATAGTACCTTTCGCAGACAATCAAGCGCTTTCAACATTTTTTCGCTGCACTTAGGAATCATCAGATCATGTTGTTTCTTCTAGGGGGCCCCACCGGTTAGGCACTCAAATCTATCCACTAGATCATGACATTCGCCCTAATCAGCTCCCA
>JAMKCH010081777.1:0-19097 GCA_023653785.1 Ophioderma brevispina
TTCATAAATAACAATGGATTTTAAAAATATCTATCAAAACTGTTACTTAGGATGGAATGAGCCCACAATTTGTAAATAATCAAGTTTGATTTTAAAAATATTTTAGAATCGAAAACCATAGATAATACAAACCAGTGAAGCTTTATCAAAAACTAGCATTGCCAAATAATTCGAAAAAAAGTATGCGAGCAGTCCGTTCAAGCCAAACACCTCTACATGTTATTATGTGACACTTTCATGGAGAAGATATGAATTAAGAAACGGAAACGACGAGTTAGAAAAGTTTTCAAACGGTTATTTGTAATTGATAATTATTTGGCAATAGGAAACTTAAAAAAAAGCGGTCTCACAGACCTACAGCTTTATTACGCAATGAAATATTGGCGAAATTTTAGTGCATCATTTTTTATCATCATGATGTGCCGTTTTAACTGCTAACGTTAAAAATAATTATCCCCGAGCTAGCACACATTTGTACAACATCTCAAGTACAAAAGGCTAGAGTGATTAAATGTGTAGACAGACTGACAGGGACCCCTGAAACATAATTCTTTAAGTGCGGCAATGGGGTGCCTTAAGGAAAGGGGGCCAAATCACAAGTTTTGTACAGGGGTCACTTTTAAAATTGAAAATTAAATTTTTGAAAATTTGTTCTTTTTTGGTTTGTTGTTGTGTTTTTGTATTTTTGGTGTGTGTACTATCTACAATGTAAAGTGTAAGGTTATAGATAAAAACAGCAAAAATCATAAAAAGGTTCAATTTCAGTTTTACAGTGGGTCAAATTTTTAAGTTGCTTTCCGATTTGGATAACAAATGGTGCAAATTATTGGTGGAGTTCATAGATCGAAAATAAGGAAATAGTTTGGAGGGTCTCACATCTTGCTTAAGAAAAGTAGGGGGAACAAGGTCAAAACCCATTGAATGCAATGGACGTTGACTCTGCGCCCCCTACACGGTAACGAAGTCTTTTAGACAGTCCAAAACTATTCCTGATTTTAATCCTATGACTCCATCAATAATTTGGCACATTTTTATCTATATCGGAGCAACTTTAAAATCTTGACCCCTGTAACAACTGAAATTGACCCTTTCTTGATTTTTGCTGTTGTTTAACTATAACTCTTAAACTTTACGTTGTAATAGTACAAACTATCCTTTCGCTGAATCCTGGTGGTTAGACAAATTAACATGGTATACTTTTCAACATGATTGGATCAATTTAAAAATTTGACCCCTGTACAACTTTGTCTGGCCCCTCTCCTTACGCATCATTTGCGCAACTTAAGAATCACGTTTCAGGGGTCCCTGTCAGTCTGTCAACATATTTAATCACTTAAACCTTTTTTACTTGAGATGTGTAACCAATGTTGCTAGCTCCAGGGTTAATTGGCTTTCATGCAAAGAACATTGGCTTAACGGATTCTTTTGTTCAACATTACTGATCCATCACGTACTAGCATATACAACAACCAAGTCTTGTCTCTGTAGCTTCCTCCCGTGGCGCGCGGCGCGATGTAAGCGATAAACATTATTGATTTTTAGTTTTTGAATAGTCTTTGTTTTGTCAGTTCGAGTCCGGTGGGGGCCCACCAACTTTCGGCATTATGCTATTATTCATTCGGTGGTCCTTCTCTTAATTTTGGTTATGTAGGCTATACAAGGATACTTCTCTGGGTTCTTTTAGGCGGTTGTTCCAAGATTTTGACCAGTTTAAAGGTTTGCGAGTGAATGCTGAATGGGCATATTTTAATAAATTATAAAGCTTAGAATTAACAGGTGGTTTCCGTATGTAATGACAATAGAATGATACGTGTCTCTTGGTAAAAACGCACGTCTACTAATGCAAAGCAGTAACTCATTCTTTTCTTTTAAAACGTCAAATAAACTGTATATTATCAACGAAGGAACTAAATACGTTCCTTCCACAATTTTATGTGCCCCTTTTAATTCTATTCTTTGTAAAAAGGCCTAAAATTGCAGACCTTAAATCTGAATATCTCACTGGTAAATAACAGTTGTTATTATCAACGTGAAGGAAAATAAAAATACATTTCCACCAATTTTATGCCCTTTTAATCTATCTTTGTGAATAAAAAAGGCCTTAAAAAATTGCAGAAACCTTACAATCTGAATATCTCACTAAATGAAGGAGATAAAAATGTCAAAAAAGCACTGAAAGTATAATATATATATAATATCAATTTTTGATACCATGGACTTCAAGCTCTTCATATTTATTATCAAGTTTTAATAAAGCAACATAGACACTAAACGAATTACCTGAAGGTATACCGAGAAACAATCGATTCGAATACTTTAAATAAACAGTGTTCATATGAATAACAACTTATAGATTAATAAATTGTTCACCAGTGGGATTAATTAAACAAAAAAAAAAACTTTTTATATTCAACATGTTCAATACTTTCCTAACACTTGGCTTTACTTAATACATGTAGTTTAAATAACACATCACGTTTCCAGGTCAAACAGAGAGACAACACTACCAACGTATGTCATAATCAACATACTCAACTAAAGGTGTATAAACTGTTCGCAGAGAAAAGAAAAACAGGGGTTTTATTACAAAATGACCCAACTTCACTTGACAAGCTATTTAATGTTCACAAAAAAGAAAGGAAATCTACCCAAAAAAACGTTGGAAACGTAAAAAAAAACACCAGTTTTAAAAAGAGTACGGAGCCATATTAAAGTAATAATCAAGATAGCACCAAGTATACTCAAAGTGCGTTCGCTCCATTGGCAAACTTCGGTCCTTTCTTATACAATGCAAAAAGAAAAAATGCCCCATTTCCCACTATCAACATCCATACAGACTAAATATAAATTTATAGATTTCATGCTAGAAGCGCTGATGTTAATAACCGAGTTCAAAACAGTTGCCCTTCTTGTGAGGCAACCAGAGCCGTGCGCGTGAACCTTCTTTCGTCTTTATTGACTCTTCTTTCTACCAGAGAGAGAGAGAGATGAGAGAGAGGAGATGAGGACCGAGAGAGAGAGAGGTCTCTGAATATGAAAATAAGACCAATCTCCAACAATAAGACATCAAGCACGAAAACAAACGAAAACTAAGCAATATCAATTAAACGTATAAAGTCAGACCAGGACGGCCTTAAACAAGAAATAGGAATACTAGTTCCAAACTCAATTGCCAATATAACCTTAACAAGAACAAGTGCAGTTGGAATTATTTAAATCAAAGCAATCGGGTCTATGATGATGGATTCCTTTAATGAAAAATGGACGTTCTCAACAAAGGAATCGGAAAAAGAAGAAATGGGACCAAGTTGCCAATGGGGCAGACGCCACTGAGCATAATTGGTGCTCTTTGATATTAACTTTATGGGGGGACCGTACTCTTTTTAAAAATTGGGTTTTTAGTTGCCAACGTTTTTTGGTAGATTGTAATACAGGTAGAAATATGGCCTTGACCACAGGTTTTGAAACGAATTGCAATATTTCGAAAGGTTGAAGTTTCACCATAAAAAAACAACACCATCAGAGCATGATTTCTCCAGAATTGCAAGTATTCTTCGTCTTGACAGGAGCTTGTTTTGGTAATACAGACATTAGATTCCGATAGGGGAAGAAGAATTTCTTAAAACGTACAGAAAGCGACACCACAAATTAAAGGCTGATCAGAGTTATCATCTACTTTGTCTCGCTCTCTAAATGAGAAGGTATAAGTATGGTTGGTGACAAAAGATTTGAGTTTTAAAGAAATCTACCATCTTGACAGAATTTTGTTGAATTCGTAAGGTTAGTCACGTTTTTTATTCTTTTATTAAGGTGATTTTTAAAGCGCTAACTCTATTATGCTATACGACGACATGCCAGGAATCTCAATGAACACCCTGAAGAAGCGGGGTGGATGCAAGCTGTTGAAAAATTGTTTTCGTTCCACAACTATTGAAAGTAGATTGTAGTGTTCATAATACTGATGACCATTGAATAAATTAACCTTATTGCATACTTTCTCAAAATGGTTTGGGTAGTCAATTATATGGACGTATATAATGGTAAAATACAGAATAAGATGCTCCTGCATTCAATTCATAAGTGTCTGTATTTTACATGAAAGCCGTATTTTACATGAAATATTCATTTCAAATCCCGGTACTTTGTTAAAAAATCTGTTTAAACAACACCAATACTCTAAAAACGTGTTTAGAACATTCTGGACAAAATTGTTGTCTAGTGGGTAACGTAACGTTCAGCATTTAAACACAAAGCTTTAGTATTTAAACATTGAAATGCTTTAATATCTTAAAAACACAAGTTTTGTGGTTAATTGCTGAAATGTTAACGTTAACCCAGCTAAAGACAAGTTTGTCCAGAGTGAAGTTTAAAAAAAAATTGTCTTTCCTCATTAGAGGAAAATAACGCAATTTTGTAGAGGTTTCCTTTGAAAACATATTCAAAATACCATTTGTGGGAACTCGGACTTATATCTATTGAAAGCCTCTTTGACGCTATAAACGGAAGTGCCGAATGAAACCACCATCCAAATGCAGTTTATGCCTTATAACTAAAGCTGTGCCCGCAGCAACCAAACCGAAGGGGCGCGGAAAACCTCCTCACCACCGATGAGGCTTCCACGTCCAATACAAAAGAATCTCGAGAATCGTCTCCGTTACCAAGTACTCTACAAGTATCATCTCGTAGATTTGTATAAGCATACTGCCTCATCATCTATTTAAGAAACCAACACAGTCATGGTTATCATGATACCAATTTGGCTGTATTTTGGCGAGGAAATGTTGACGGTTTCGCCAGTGAAACATGGTGTATTTTCTTTAGACCGCAGCACTGCAAACAATCAAAAAGAACAAGGAATATTTAGCATGTTGTAGGGTCTGTTTAATTTAAAGGTGCCAATCCAATAACATATTTTTGTTCTTTCAATCATAATCGTCACGTTAAAATACCAAATAAATTCCAAAATTTATTTGAAATCCGCATATACTATTTCAATGTGCGCGGTAATTGCGTTTAACTTTACATACCCCATAACTGTACAAACCATTTCTGACAATAAACTCTATTTGAGATTGTAGCATATTGAAAATGACGTTTTCGGCCCAACTATTTGGCAGATAATGGTCAAACTGCATTACATGCCGCCATTTTACATGAAATAGATGTCTGTTTTTATTTTTAAAAAACCGGACACGGTCTTAATCTGTTCTATAATTTTGTGCTGTATAATCAGAAGAAAAGTAGCAACTCCCCTAGACCCAAAAATATTATCGCTAGCCTAAATTATTGATTTGTCACATAAAATTCCTTGTTGAAAGATCGCAGCACCTGGCACAGTGTTTATCTTTTTCAATGAGTGGTGACAATTGGCCCTCGTACCGGCATCCCGGTCCTTTTTTTCCTATTTCACGACTGTCATTTCTTTTTTTTTTCAGTTGTATAATATTCGTCATTTCAACCAGCTATTGGATAATAATAAAGATGAAGACAGCCTTTTCATCGCGAGGGTCTCTCCCATCTTTTCGATGCACAAGTGCTTTAACAAAAACATAATACTCAGGGCTTTACTCGGATATGCTTGGAATTCCATCAACGAACTTTTTGCTTCCTTAACCGCGCTTCGGGCCGTGACGAATGCTTGTGAAGAGCTTTTCTTAAACCTTTGATTCAAGGCTAACAAAATCAGACGATATCAAGAACACGGATACCTTAAATCATCCAAACCCGTCTAGAAATGAATTAGGAACTTTCAACCCCAAATTAAAATTGCCTGCTATAATTTGGATGGTGTATTTCACAAAAGAATGACCTCGCGTCAACCTTTTATTAAATTTTCACCACAACAGGTGACCAGCCGCCATTCATGCAGCTTTTGTTTTCAAGGATCGAACAGGTTACCTGTCTCGTGATACTGGGTAGATTATTGATTCATAAGGTTACATTAGAAGATGCTTTGGTCCTGACACCTCTCCCCGCGGCGTTAGTAAAATCATGCGCGTTGTTAATATTTGAAAATTAAACATTCTAGATTCTATCTGTTCTTTTTATTTTTTTAAAGAAAATATAATATCGTAATATCAAGTCAAATTTGTCGAAATTCCTTAAAGAGAGAAAGCGCCCCAAGATAAGCCACTGAAGAGGGATTCCGGAGAGAGAAAAATAAGAGGTTCAGAGTAGATATGAATGTATTGTACCAAATTTTGAAATCTCCTATTAGTTACAACAACAACAACAAAAGCAAACAAACTCCAAACTATTATAGCTTACACGTGGGTTTAAAAATCTGACTTTGGTTGGAAGATTTATAATTTTGCTATTCTTTTTTGTTTGTTTGGTTGTGTTGTTGTTTTGGTTTATGGCCGAGATTATACCGGTTAGTCATACCCCATTAACGCCCCTAAGGACGACAAACGCAGCCTGAGAGATTGAAAAAGGCTCAAGATAAAGTGGACCAAAACAATCAAATTATTGCATATCAAAAGTTCACCCATTTGCCCACGTGTGTTCATAATAAATATCGGTAACCTACAGTTGTTGAAAATATATTTTAGACTAAAATAACCCATTTTATTTCCTAGCGCCACACGGTAACTTATTGTAATTCCCGTAATGCATCTCAATGATACTGCTAAGTGAGGTCACCAGGCGTACGCGAAAAAGATAAGTTGAAGCCTCAAACATTGTAATATGTCATCCCTAGTTTTGGAATTATTGGGCAATTGAAAGGAAAAAAAAACACGATATGTAACTTCCTATTAAAGCATATTGGCACATTTTTGAAGAGCGCCCGCCCCCCATTTCAAAATTGATATTTTGCACAGTTACGTTTGGTATTGTCTAGGAAACTATACCTGCGAACGAGAATGCTAAAAATTCGAGTATATATCACAAAATAAGCGATTTTTGTAATTATAAGTGGGGAATCCCAGATTGGACGTAACGGCAGAGCTGGAAATGCTACATTAATGTCCGCCATGATGGAAATAGTGCCACCCGATCGAGAAAAAAAACCTCTAATCTTGACTTGCCTCGAACACATTACAAAACGATGGATGAGCGTCGAGACGTACACATATGGCGCTATTTTCCTGGCTATTGTCACATTGGAGGCCGTTTCCCGCAGCCGTTTAATTATTATATCGGGGATCCCCGATAATAATTATTCGAGTCAAAATTTCTATCCTCGTTTGTGATCACAGAGACATTATCGACTGAACCATTCACAGGTATAGTTTTTTTACACCAGTTTTACCAATGCAACCGTGTAAAACTCTCCAAATTTGTTGAAAATTTGGGGGCGCCCCTCCAAAAAAATGGTAATATGCTATAATAACCTTTATTACTTCAATTGAATTTTTAACTGACGTAATGGTAAATACAGAATTATATGGTTAGTGTTTGGAAAGTTGTGTATGGAACTAGTATTTGGCGTGAGGAAAAACACTAATTGTATTTGTGCACGTCCTACACACTTTAAAATTATGTTATTTAACGAACGTGTAAAATACCGAATCCTGCCTTCGGTATTCTACCGTAAATAAAAACAACCCTAAAAACCATGAATTTGCCGTGTATGATTGAAGAGAAGTTTTTGATGTTTTTAATCGATTGAATGTATAAAGAAACACGTATTTTGTATTAAAGTCATTAAAATTCTCAAGAATACAACAATCTCTAACATCTTGAAAATTGGGTCACCCTTCACAGAATGTTGCTATATTGCTTTAAAAGACAATAAATAACACAGCCGTTTCCTAACCATATCAAATAATTTATATAATACATTCACACTTTAGGAATATTAGTTGGTAATGTTCGGATTTATCATTCAATATAACTGTCATGGAATAAAGGCCGCCCGTGCGTAATATCACAATAGATACTCGTACTAATAGCAACAAGCAATCTCATGTGTATGAAGTGGAACTGTGCTATTAAGAATGATGTTGCAAACACCAAGTTAATTGCCGAAGCACATAAATTTCGAAACTTTGGTAGAGTAGGGGTGTGCTGGCGCGAAGCGCAGAACGTTGGGGGCTTCTGAACTGAATTTTTGGCGAAAGTTATAGTTCTTTCTGAACTAAGAATTGTTTTTTTTTGTTTCATTTTATTGACTTGGGAATTGAAATTTTAAGCCAAAATAGCTTGTGAAGCTGAAGAGCTAGCAAAAGTTATCAATATTTTAGCTATGATGGAGCCTAATTTTGTGAGCTCGAGCAACGTGGGGAATTGTGATCACTTTGCAAGCCCGTACCGTCCACTTTTAGTCTGTGCTTCGGGACGGAGGTCATGTTTGCTATGTTATATTATTATATTATTATTATTATTTCGATTACGACGCGTTCTGCCTTATTACAATACACAGACAACGCTCGTGATTTGATTGATCAGTTTGTTACCCTTATAGACTAAAAATCAAGAATAGCCGTTATTGGTGCATTCAAATATCTACAACTTCTAAAAGAAGGCTATAAATCAAGTACTTTTAACTATAAAAGTCGATTGCATCTATTGCAATTTACAACCTTGACTGAAGTTTTAATCATGTTAATGGGCAACGAGAAGCACTCCATAGGTTATAATTAAATTCCCCACTCGCACTATGTTTCCGTGTTTATATTGCGTTAGTGATAAGGAGGTTGAACTAAAAACAACTGCAGATGTTTTGAAATTTAATTTCTCCCGTCCATTTGGGCTTATTAGAGGTTTTAGTGGGTAAGAAAGTCGTACTATTTTCATGTCAAGGTCGAGGACTTCTTCTGAAGGCTCACCCGTCTATGACATTTGTTAACTTAAACAAAAAAACAAACCATCCACAAAACAAACACAAAAAGAATAAAATACAAATTATAAATTTGGAAAGCACAGGAAAAATAATAAATTATTAATTTGAAATTTGTTGTTTTTTGATTTTTGGGGGTGGGTGGGGAATTAGCTGTTCAATTTTCCACTCGGTTAGAAAGGTTTATCAATATGTGTTGTAAAAAACACCAAAATGCCTCCACAATAGAAGAGGTACAGCGAATATGTCGTTGTAGCAACTCGAGTCATCAATCCCACAAAGCAGGGAGGGGGAAGAAAGATATCGTCTCGAGCGTATAAAACCAAACGTGTTGTACAACGAGTGGTTTAAAGTGTGCCAAGAGAGGAGAGCTGTACACAATACACACTAAGTAATGTTCATGTCTAATAACTAATGTTATGGCAGATAGAACTCAGTTGATTTTAGGGTAAATTAGCTTTTAATATAAATACAATTTGTTACGATTGAGCAATTTACACGGGCGCATTGAAAAATAGGCGGCCTCAAGATTTTTAAAATCCATATTTTTCTTGCATGGTGTAAATCGTTTATATACATTATCCCTCACCTGAAATGCTTAAAACCAAATCAGGGTCTCTTATGGATAAAACAGACGATTTTATATTAATGTCGCCGCCGACATTAATTCACCATCAGACGACGGAATGGCGTTTAACACAAGAAACGCACGCCGTATCATGTTTCCCACGGCATACACCTTGTTGGACCGGGTCTATGACCTTTGTGTTTTAATATCAATGAGGCTAACGAGTCTAGAGATTTTGGTTTAATACACACTTGTTTGGATTAAAGTTATGGAACTTAAACGTTATAAGCCTACAAGTTACCTGAATGTCTTTACCATCTCTAACCTCTTAAACGTCCCTTATCTGTTTTTTGAGTAATGTATTTATTTTTATGTGTAAAATGTAATCTCTATTCTTCCAATGGCCGAGACTATCATTTTAGCGCAATTTGAAGAATTTTTCATATTTTGTGAAAATGTGCCAGTGCCGCTTTGTTAGCCAAGAATTGTTTTTCTTGATTGAAAAAAATAATAAAATTAAAAAAAAAAAAAAACATTCCATAAAAAAATAACAATTTTCCTTCCCGTCCCCCTTGGGTGCCTAGGAACCCCATTTATGCACCGACTGGCGTATAATTTTAAAATAAATAGTTTTTAATTTTTTTAATCAAAAAAAATAGCCCTTATTTGCTGAAAAGCCGATTTCATTGTCATGCTACTGCGCGCCTTCGATTCACTATGGGTAAATACCTCTGGTAAATACATAGAGTCAAGATATAAACATCAATTGATTTACAAAGTTGTATTATTGGAGTAGGGTTGTGAACATATTGGTTCTATTTTAAAGCATTTTGAAAACAATATTTTGCCCTAATTTCTAGATGGTAAGCCGGCTCATTATTTTTTGTTACACCTTTGGCCTTGGTCTTAGTCCACTATAGGGGTATGAGTTTCAATTCCAGTTTTACAAATGACCATCAATTTAAGCCTTAAAATCAATAGAGAACAAACCTTACCATGTTATTTTGCTTTAATGTCAGATATTTTTACGGTTGGAAACAAACCACTAGCAATCAAGCGAACAACTGGTATTTTATATTTTTTAAAATGACAATTGCGTCTCTGAAAGCTCTTTGCCATAATTTAAGCAAAAAAAGACTTGTAATAACAATTCAGTTTCCAAAGGAATTAGCCTCCTTGTACCATTTAGGTGATATTTAACATGAACACAAAATTTTAGTAAATTATTGTTTTTTCTTATTTTTAAGTGGCCAATAAACGAAAAACCACGACCCGTGATTTGTGAGTGGATGCACTCTAATTCTATAAAAAAATATAAGTCTAGAAATTAACTTGTGAAGGCTGAAGTAAATGAAGCCATTTTTGGTTTAATTGGCTCAGTTTTGTACTTACAACATCCTTCTTCATCAGATCCATCGGAACACATTTTCGGTAACCTCGCATCGCAGACTCCAATGACACGCACTCACGGCCGCTCTTGCATGCACATTCGCTTGTATGACAAATGGCAATATCTGAAGCCGTAAAAGAAACCTTATTATAGAGATGTCCCAAATGGTACCTGACCCTATCACTACAACTTCCTGATTATCGAGTATTTCTTAACCACAACTTTCAACATTTGTTTTCATACCACAATCTCAGAGATTGGTTTATTTTTTTTTTTTGCAGATAAAAGAATATAAGATTTCTTACAGAACTCTTAAAACAGCCAATGCCAAAACAATTTGCGAATATACATACCTGTAGATAATATTCAACATCCCAGCCCAAAAATTTATTGTTATATTGATTAAATGTAACATCAGGGACAACAATCAATGGGAATTGACTGTGGCTGTCCTGCCGATTCCCGTATCCAGTATTTTACGTTCATCACACTCCATTTGGAAGCTTCCGCGGTTGGGACTATTACCAGGGATTGCTTCGACAGCTAAGGACATAACAACGGTCCCATACTGCAGTGGGCACCGCAACCAGCTATGCTTTGCATAATAAAACTAAACTACCCTATGCTATGCATAATGACTAAGCTATAGCAGCAGATAGCAAATTATGCAAATAAGGTTGAGCGCAATGTCCAATGGCGGTGCCCTGAGGTGCACCAATTGGCTGATCAACGGTCAAAGGCCGGTAACCTCTTATCAATCGGAATCATTGTAACTATATCTGGGATAGCTGCACATGAAAGGTTTTTTCACGCCAACTAAACTCTCCTCTTACTAATTGAACAAAAATCAGCTTTTACGAGGCAAATTAATCAGACTAAATTCAGGACACGTCGCGCGCTTGCTGCAATGCCTAGCCGAATATGCATTGCCCAATGTGAAGACATGTGTGGCAACCATGGCACTAAGACGCTGTACCACTCCGAGCATTAAATCTCTACGTCACCCGATATGATCCGTGGTTACGAGTCGTATATTCCATTTTTGGTTATTTTGAAATCACCTAACTTTCACATCAATTTTCAGTTTATCCGTCAAAATGGACTGATAGGAAAAAAATAGGACAAATGAAAAACTGCTGGAATGCATTCCTGAGAGGAATCTAATAAACATACTAATAGTTGCCCGAATGTGCCTTTGAGCGTTTTGAGATATGGAAGTAATGTAATATATGGAAGTTATTGAAGTATTGCCCTAGATTAGCAAATTATATAACACATAAATATTTCTGTCATTTGATTGGTGTCAAATCAATTATTGAGACAGTTCCCAAAATTTCACAGGAAGGAAAACGTTCCATTAAAAAGTACTATTTCCCTTCATTGAGGAAGATGATACAAAGATTTTACTCCTGCCATGAGGGATCTCGAACCGTACTATTTTCCGAAGCGAAGCGAGGGAAAATCGTACGGTCTCGAGATTCACGGGGGTCGATAGATTTGACAATGGCCCTAATAAAGTGCAGTTTCAAATTTGTTTTATATATCCTCATAGATAAGATCCCTTTCTGCTGCGGACCTAGACTACAGCTGGGGCAGAAAGTTACCATACCGACAAATAGTTACTATAACGTGCAAAAATTACTATACCGGCAGAAAGTTACGTATACCGGTGCAGAAAGTTATCCCGGCCAAAAAGGTACTATACGCGATTTATGCGAAAATAGTGAAACTATAACCTGTCATGTTACTTTCTTTAACCAATCAGATGACAAGGATCTATCTATGCGGTATATAATTTGTTTTAATGGGAACTTTTTCCCTGCATTGGTATCTTGCATCGTCTCTGCCTCACGGTGATTGATCTGACCCGATCAACGACCCGACCTTTGATACTTCATCGATCAAGTCTTTCTGCTGTGATATTTGCGTGGTTTTACATTTCACCGCTATCCGGCTTGACAAGTCCGTTGAAATTGAGAAATGGAGAATTTTTGGGTTTCCTGCTACTTTGGCTGTATGCTATCTAGTCATGGACATGGGATTGAGCCGCAAGGTTTTTGTTTTATCATAGAAAATGTCAGAAATATTTCTATAATGTTATCCAAAACAAATATGCTCGATATGCGTGAATGGTACAAACTACCTGGTCTGGCCATTGACCTCTTGAATGCCCTATACAAGCCGCGATAGACCAATTGATTTGACTTTCAATGGCGATATAGGGAACTAAAAGGTAACAAGCTTAAGTTTAGGCACAACTCAAAACCTTGAGAATAGAGTTGAATGCTGTCTTCAATCTTGACAGAGTATCTAAGCACTAGGATTAAATGATAAATTTATCAGAATATCATCTGAAAACATAATACCTTTTACTTATGCAAGATATCTTATAGAGTGTGGATCTTTATGAATTTTACATTAAATTTAATCAATGACAAATTTGTCTATAGAGGCATATTTCGTATCCGTCATTTTTGTTTTTCTTCAAAACAAAGGGATTGCTTTGCAAGTGTGTCTGTCTGTTGTGGTAAAATGTTGACCCAAATATTAACTCAATGTTTACACCTAATGCCGCTGTTTCCATGTGCACACATTTTCATGACCTTGATACAATGCTTGCATTGGTAGTGACCCACTGGTGGTAATGGTGAAACCTCGACGACAGACGACACATGGTTCAGTGAATTATTATTTTTTGTTTATGGTAAATGATGTTTTTAAAACGGTTCAGTTGATTTTAAAATCTCAACTGTTTAGAAGTTGGGAGACGAGGCTGGTAGATCACGAAATTCCCCTTGAGAAGATATGAGAGATCTCAGAAAGAAGCGCCCCTAACTTTTGTCGAACCCCGTTTTTCTTGCATATTTGGAATGCTTACCAATGTATTCGATCACACCTGAAGTGAATAACCGAATACACCGTCTTTAATAAGATGAATATTTAATATTTTTCTGTCGTGCACGACAGAATTAAAGCAATGATTTCTATGGGGACGAGTACGATAGCAGCCAAGTTAAAAACAGGGTTTTGCGGTTTTTCTTTTGTACTTGTTTTTCAATAAACCTTCGAAACGTTCTCGGAGATCGGTCTACAGCCGATCCAGAGAAATTTGAGGGAAATTTGTATCCGAAAAATCTCTTCCTGTCACTTTACAGAAAGAATAGCTGCAAACTGATCTCTTCCATGCGTGACCTGAACCCATTTTCATTGCGAATTCCGAAATAGTAATTCCGGGCTGAAAAGTGTATAATTTGTG
The DNA here is from genome assembly GCA_023653785.1 of Ophioderma brevispina. Taxonomy (NCBI): domain Eukaryota; kingdom Metazoa; phylum Echinodermata; class Ophiuroidea; order Amphilepidida; family Ophiodermatidae; genus Ophioderma; species Ophioderma brevispina. The sequence goes on from JAMKCH010081777.1 coordinate 13,997, forward strand.
ATAATCAAATAAAATATGAATGAAGTTCATATAGAACTCTGCGAAATATTGTAATTCCGTCAAAGTCTTTGGAGCCACAAAATGCATTGTTGCCCAAAATCGAACTACCTCTCTAGTATGTCCAATGCGTAAACGAATTATTACAATCGACAGTAGATGGTAAATATTTCTTCTTATTTCATATCGTCGTGGGAGTAGAAGGATGTATAAGAATCATTGTAGAGCAAATTTGAGATATTTTGGAAATGGAGTCCCTAGCTCACACTTTATGCTACGTTATTGGTCTGGAGTTTAAATCGATTAGTAATCAAATCATGAAAACATCGTTTCTGCTACAAACGACTTTCATTCAGCAGAATCTAGAGAATTACCAGACAAGAACGTCGTGTCCCTTCGCAGTTATGTATTTTGTAGACAGCCGGAAATACGACAAGAGATCCCTATTTTTTTTAAAATATGTACACTTGTATTTATAAATATAATAATAAATAATAAAAATAAAAAAATCATTAAACTAGCTGTAACTGCTTCCATTCTTCCAAAACTAATACAGCAATGCTGGTAACGTTCTTGTTTCACATCAAAAAAAGAATTTCCATAACAACATTATCTATAGGATTAAAAATTACTTAGAAGCGGTGGAAAGTAACAAAACAATTGTTACCATATTGGTGCAAATCGTTTTAAATTCTTTTCCTAATAAGACTATTGTCTTTAAATGGCAAACAAGGATTCTGAATGCCTAAACAACTTAAAGCATAGAAACCATATTTTAATTTATGTGAAATTACCTTCTTCTTTTGCAGCATGGAAAGATTCATATTGTGAAGAGAAACCACTAAAAATGTATAGTGTTTAGTCCTGGCATATCTCTGAAATCGAACTAAAAGACCGGCCATTATTAAATGTATTTTTAAAAGATTACTACAAACTAATTCTGAAAACAACACACATACACACACACCACACACGCGCGCGCCACACACTCCCAAGCGCACACACGCACTACAGATACACACACACACGCACCAGCACCACACACTCCTCTCTCTCGCACATTATATTCCTTATTGTAGTTTTTTTTAGCCAATGCACAGGTAACTTTGCATGTACTATCAATAAATAATTTGCCCTGTGTAGCACACCCTCGTACCCTACTGCGTTCTCCAATGAAAATCAAACCGTTTCAAATTTAACTTGGCATTTGTATACTAAACTTAAAATTTTTGGAGGCCTATAGCATTTTTTTCACACAGAATATTTATAAGCTATCAAATGTTAAATGTTATTTCTTGTTTCTTCAAAATCATTACCCATAATAAAGACCAGATAGGTCCATTCACCTTCTTGACCTTAAGAGTACCGGGTACTACAAAAGCAATAAGCGTCACGCTAGTGTTAAACATGGTAAATGAAGGGAAGGGGGGGGGGGGGGTGGGTACCACTCCAGTAACATGGCCGGTTGTGGCACGATTGTCAGTGTCATTTTTATCAACACATTATTGTTGGTTGTTGACGGTAAAGTAACTTGCAATTTCGTATTCTAGCACGCAGTGTTCGTGTATCTTCACTAGATAGCCCAATAGCAAAGGTTATTTCCAGATGATTCGACGGTGCGTTTTTGTATGTTATGAGCACATCCCAGTGTATCACCGATCCCCCATAGTAGGCCCGTCCACAATTAGGATAAGGATGCATTAACCCAAAACAATTGCAACAGAATTATTTTCTCCAGATTGTTTAAAAAACCTTTAAAGACTCAACATATCAACAGTTTACCAAAATCAGAGAGTTGAATGGTTATGTTTAAGGGGGAAAGGTTTATACATGGGTCAAAACATATGAAAGGGTCAAATTAAACGCATCGAAACTTGAAATATACCAGCATGTGCTCACCTTTCAAGGATTTAAAATCTTTTAAATCGATTCAAAACTATTTCGAATTTGTTTGCCCTGTCCAAAGACTTTCTCCTCATTTCTACATGTTTCCACTATGTTGTTTTTCCTAAACTTTTGGATATGTTCTTTTTGGAAAATATCTCAGTATATTTAACACTAAATGGTTTCTTTGAATGTTTCCGGCCAAATCATAATATACTGACCTATAGACCATAGGCACAAAATCAACTTTTTTTAGGTATGTCGGGGGGGGGGGTAGGAGGCTGTGATCACGAAATGCCCCTTTAATGGCTTTTGTTCGTCTTCCAGTTCATTCAAGCATGCTGGGATACAATAGATGCACCTGGTTCACCTGACATTTATTTTTCTTTTGCTGAAGCGAATTCGTTGTTGTAAATCCGTTGTTGCTTGGTTGTAAGTTATCCTAGTGGACCTCCCGTGCAAGCCCCTATAGTGGCCTTGCACAGCAGTCATTAGGTTATCTGGCCAGACCTGCTCCAGAACAACCCAAGCATGCAGATATACAAGGAATCACCTGCAGAAATACTTGAAATGTTGCAGGTGAACCAGTGGCATGTATTGTATTCTGTATGATAGCAAACAAAGTCCATTCATCATAATTTAGCTCTGTGCCAGGGCCCTATGATTGTGTTGTATGATTTTGAATAGTGGGTTTAGGGTACCTATAAAGACAGAAAAACAAATGCTTGGGCAAGGGAACAAACCCAAGTCCAAGACATTCTGGAAATTATCAAGCTTAAAAGTGAGGTGGGCAGGCATGCACAACACATCAGTAGAGGACAGGTAACAGATGGACTCGTACTAACTCGTGGAGTCCTATGGATGAAGGAGTAGAGGCAGCAATGTGTGGAGATGCGGGATGACATTAGTAGAAGACCAGCCTGTAGATCCCGTACCAAAACTCTGGAGACAAAGATTTGAAGGTGTCTGGGGTTCCCTGACAATGTTGAAGGTTTTTGACTTTGGCCTTGCCCGCTCAATTCCGGCATTTTGGGGAAGGGCAACCAAAGTTAACCCGGGGGTAAAAATTAGAACTGCGCAATTGAAATTAATATGCATGTCAATTACGCGCCTTATCATACCGGATCTAAAATGTTAGTTTGTTATAGATCCACTTTCAAATGAGGACACTAAAACTATGGCCAAAAAAAATTTCCAAAGGTTCAACAACAATGCCTTTCAAGTTCATTCAAGTTCAAATTGCTAATTTAAACCGATTTTTAAAGATGTAAGTGTGTCTTATATGTTTTCCGTGTAATTACAAATTCAATTTTGCAACGTTTAACAGTACACATGTTAGGAGGCTTGACTTGAAATGCAAATGGCGGCTATTTCGGTTTTCAAGGTCAAGACACCATTTGTACTGTTAAAAGTAAGCCAATTCATCCAGAGGACCCCGACCTAGCCCTCAAATGGGTGTACACACACCGATTTTGTGTTCAAGTGAATTGGAAGAGAATATTATTTTTTTTTGGTGCAAAATCTAGAAAATCCCTCTTCTCCCCCGCATTCATGAGCTATAAGCACCAAAATGGTCATAAGGACGCCTGAATCATGCTTCATATGGGGTGTACACAGAAAGTGTTATCAGGTCCCCTGGAAGAGATAGGGGGCATTTTGTTCAAATCGTGTAGAGGTGGTTATTTCAGTTTTCAAGGTCAAGACTACATTTGTACTGTTAGAAGTTGCAAAATTGAATTGTCATACACGAAAACATATAATTAAGACACTTACATCTTAAAAATCGTTTATATTAACAATGTGACCTTGACTGAAAGTGGCATTGACCTTTGGACATTTTCTGGCCATAGCGTCCTCATTTGAAATCGATCTAAAAACAAACTAACATTTTTAGATTCCGTATGATAAAGGCGAGTAATTTGACATGCATATTAATTCAGTTGCGACAGTTCTCAATTTTTACCGCCGTGTTAACTTTGTTTGCCCCTCCCCCATGCCGGGACCTTAAGCGGCAGCCCAAGTCACAAACTTTCAACATCGATCAAGAACCAACATACAACCTTCAAATCTTTGTCTCCAATTGGTCACGGATCTACATGTGTTCTCTACTTAAACATGACAATTAATTGGGGTACGATGGGCACTAGCGGGAGCAGCAAGAGATCGAACAATTAACCTGGCAGAAACATTCTGAGGCTTTCGTCCAGCATGGACTGTAATGGCTGAAAGATAATGATTAGGGGCACGTTGGTCGTTTCCTATGCAAGTGGGATTCGTACATCAACTCTTTTCCCGCTCATAATCCTTCCCATGACCTATTGTAGGTCCCAACATGGAATGAAGTTGTCTGTTATTTTTGCCTAATGCACGCTTTCATACCGGGCTTTTGATAGGCCTACAGATGCTATTAATGTCAATAGAGATATAGCCTGCATTGCTTTAACTTGTATATTTATTTTACTACTATTTTATTTTACTACTGTGACTAGGTAAATGACTGCGCTGGCTCGACTGATGCTGTAAACTTTGTTGAAGTTCCTTCATCGCAAGTTACATTTGCAGATTAAAAGGTAAGTTGATTTGTCTTTATGGAATATATTGCTGACCACTTTTGGAACAAAATGTGGTAATTGTGTCCAATATTAAATAATCTCAGACCTGATACCTGTCACATGCAGTTTATTTCGTTAACGTTGCCGAATTCGCCTCAATGCTGTTTGGGCAGAATTCTTAATTCTTCCACCTATAAGTGTTGCCGCCGCCGCCGCCGCCGATTGGTCCAATTTGGAACATAACTATGACAAGATATGACACTTTGTATTCTAAATTGTGTGTCTGATTTTAGAATATCGTTACCATATGATCTTGGATTTAAGCTTAACTACTTCTTCTTATCGTTCCCAACACTGTGATTCTCAAATTGATCCAGCCTAGATGAGGACAACATCTGGCTGCTTGCACTGAATTCCTCAAGGTCCTTGTTTGTGCCATTGTTTGCTCCATAATGGGCAGATCAAGAGATGCCGGAGTCGGCTCCATGTGGGTGATGCTCTTCAGGTTCAATACCAATATGATATTAACGCTTTAAAACATTAATTTGTCATTTCCAAAGACCTAATTTTCTAAGGGCATAAATGACATGAATAAATATTCAGAGATAATGAATGGACTCCCTATTGTAAATCACAATTTGGATGTTTACATTTTGTAAAACAGAAAA
>JAMKCH010081779.1:0-11678 GCA_023653785.1 Ophioderma brevispina
TTATTCAAAATGGGTCAAATGGAAAATGGGTCAAATGATGCTTATCAAGTGGCAAAACAGTTTTCAAAGCTCGGCAAATGACATTTTAGAATGACGGTAAACGTGTAAGCCGTTGTCAAATTGAATTAATTTCATTTTACTTTCAATAGGTATATATTCCCAAACTACTTTATGCTCCATAAAATACACCATGCTAGAGATTTATGTTTGAGCTTTTGAAAGTGTTTGAACACCAATTCATATCTTATTTAAAGGTTATTCAAAAACAAAATATATTTGTGTGTCAATCTGGTAACTAAGCTGTAGACCTTGTGCTACCTTTTAAGAATGAAAAATGAGAACAATCTAGATGATGCACATACCAGTTGAAGTTGGTATAGCATGGTAAGATATATGAACTATTCTTATTCTTCTCCAATACAAGCGCAGGAGAAAAGTGAATACTGAGGAATTGGGGCGAGGCATGGCAGAGCAGAGCAAGATACTAAGGGCTCTAAATATACTACATGCTTGCATATTTTGAAGATCAACACCCACATTATATGGAGTATTCTGATTGGTTAGTACTGCCCATTATTTTGCAATAATGGGTCACAAGTGCATTTTATTATCGAATCAAGATATTTTAGGTAATAGAATAGAAATAAAGAGTTTGTAGTATCATCTATGGGCTCATAATGTTATTCTCGTCCAAAAAAATTAAAATAATGGGCGAGGCTCAGCCAAGACCATTATTTAGTTTTTCTGAACTCAGACACATTATTCGCCCATATATGATACCGCATCACCCTTTATTTCTTGATAAGACAATTACCTCCTGTTTCTTTAAAAATAAAAAAATACAAAGAGGTAATGCTATCTACTGAAGATAGTAATGTGATACATCACCCATGCTATCTACTGAAGATAGTAATGTGATACATCACCCATGCTATCTACTGAAGATAGTAATGTGATACATCACCCATGCTATCTACTGAAGATAGTAATGTGATAAATTACCCATTGCCTTAAAGAGACATGAGGACATTTCCAGAGAGAAGCACCCTAGATTTTTTTTTAACCCAGATTTTTTGCATATTTGGAATGCTTTTCAATGTATAAGATCACACCTGAATTGAATAAGCCGAATACACCATCTTTATGTAATAAGATGATGATTTAGTAATTTCTGTCATGCACGACAGAAATTCAAAGCGTGGTTTCCTATAGGGATGATATAGGATAGCAGGCCAGTTCAAAACATGGTTTGCGGTTTTCTTTTATGCTTGTTTGTTCAATAAACTTTCGAAACGTTCTCGGTAGGTGGTCTACAACCAATCAAGTGTAATTTGAGAGAAATTTGTATCCTCAAAAAATATCCTCCTGTCACTTTAAAAGCTATCTACTAAAGATAGTAATGTGATAAATTACCTGTTGCCTTAAGTGCTATCTACTAAAGATAATACAATAAACTTACCCTGAAATGCTTATCATTTCTATTGCCATTTGCCTCTAATGCTTTCTACTGAAGATATCATAATAAATGCCAAGTAATCCTCAAATGCTATTTTACTAGATACCATGTGCTAATTACTCTTTACCTTAATGCTATAGACTGATGATAGCAAATCTTATAAATCATTTCAAATGCATCTATACACACAATCTAAGTGACCTATTGTCGCAACATACCATCTACTGCATGACAAAGGGCAAAGCTATTTATCCACTGCTGAAATGCCATCTACTAAAGATACTATGTGATAAATACCCATTGCCACAAATGCTATCTACTGATCAGCAATGTGATAAATTACCCATTGCCGTGAAACACTTAAAGTGTATAAGGCGGTCCACGTGGACCCAACATTTTGTGTTTTTTGTGTGCTAATTTTTATCGTAAATTATTTTGCCCAAATTTTATGCATACCTAAATATCAGTTGCGCATATTTTAGTGAAAAAAAGGAATAAAATCCGCCATAGTGTTATATGCTAATTAGCATAATTAGCATTTGGTGGCGCTCTTCAAAATTTGTTTTGCCCCTTAAAATCATCTTTGGAGTAACTTTTTAAAAATGTTTCTGTCAGTAATGTAAACGTATTTATGTTCTCCTATTACGAGCCAAATTTTAATGGAAAAAGTAATGTGATAAATTCCCATTGCCTTAAATATAATCTACTGAAGATATTACATTGATAAATTATCCAATTGCCGCCCTAAATAAATGCTATCTACCTGAAGATATTAATGTGATAAATTACCCATTGCCGTAAATGCTATCTACTGAAGTTAGAATGTGATAAATTCCATTACCATAATGCTATCTCTGAATATGCAATGTAAGAATTATCCATTGCCTTCAATGCTATCTCTGACGAATATTGTAAATTAACCCATTACCTTAAATGTTATCCCTAAGAGAGCAATGTGATAATTACATTGCCTTAACTGCACCTACTGAAGATATTATTGTTATAAATTCCATTGCCATTAAATGCTATCTACTGAAGATACAATGTGTAAAGTAGCCATTTGCCATAAAGGCTATCTACTGAAGAATAGTATGTGATTAAGTAGCCATTCTATAAATGCTATCTACTGAAGATGCATGGTTATAAAGTAGTCCAGTGTCATGAAATGCCATCTACTGAAGATAGCAATGTGATAATTACCCTTGCTTAATGCTATCTACTGAAGTTAGTAATGTGAATAAATTACCATTGCCTTAAATGCTATCTACTAAAGATAGTATGTGATAAATTACCCATTGCATTAAATGCTATCTACTGAAGATAAGCAATGTGCATAAATTACCATTGCCTAAATGCTATCTAAAAAACCTGGAAATATACAATATGATAAATTACCATTGCCTTAAATGCTATATCCTGAAGATTATTAACTGGATAAATTACCCTTGTCTTAATGCTATCTACTAAAGATAAGCAATGTGATAAATTATCCATTGCCTTAATGCTATTAACCGAAATAGCATGATGATACCCATGCTAATACTATCTACTAAAGATAGGAATAACGATAATTAACCAATGCTTCTACCAAAGATAACAATGTGATGACTAACCATGCCTTAATCCAATTGCTAAGTACTAAAGATAGCAAGGTGGGAATTCACCATTGCTATAAGTGCTATGTACTAAGACAGCAATGTGATTATTATCAATTTTCCCAAATTTACTACTGAAGATAGCAATGTGATCTTACCTTACTGTCTTAAATGCTATCTACTAAAGACAGCAATGAAAGAAATTTCCAATTGCCTTAAAAGATATTTACTAAAGATAGCATTGACATAAATCACCCATTGCCTTTAATACTATCTACTTAAGATAGCAATGTAATAAATTATGCATTGCCTGTGCTATCTACTGAAGATAAATGTGAGATATTACCATGGATAAAGAAAATCATCTCATGTATTGTCCATAATTTGCCTCAAATGCTTTCTACTGAAAGTAAGATATATCCTCAAATGCTATCTACTGAAGATAGTAATAAAACAAAATGGCCATTGTCTAATTGCTAAACGCTGAAGCTAGTAATATATTTCCAAATTCCTTAAATGTTATCTAATGTAAAATGCAATCTAGCAAATAATACACTCCCTCAAATGCTAACTACTGAAGATATAAATATGATAAATAACCTTTTGTATTAACTGTTATCTGTCAAGAATAACCACACATACCAGAAATACTACCTCCAGAGGATAGTAGCACACACCATATTGTTTATCTAAAGGAAATATTTCATTTTAGATTTTGTATAATTTTATCTACTGAAGCTAACAACATCCTAAATTATGTACTCTCCAAATTTCTTAGTGATATCTATACACTTCTAGTGGAATTACTAGGATGCTACCCATTTAGGATATCAACAATTTCACTTTACTTAGCATAATATCTACTATAAACAGAAACCTAACAAATTGGTCTGTGGTTTAAAGGTGCATTTCGTGATTCCAGCACCTTCTGTTTTATTCATTGTTTATTAGATATCCTTGAAAAAAGCTTATTCGCAAATTTTGAGTTGATTCCCATCTTGCGGTTTATGAGCAACTGCTTGTTTCCCACGGTTCCATAGCCCACTGTGCTGTAATTTCTGTCCGTTTACAGACAGAAAATACAAAATTGCGAATTTCTTACAGATACGACCGTATTTGCACGTAAGATTAGGTACACATGGATTACTAATGTTAACGGTTCAGATGATATAAAAATCTCATTTTTTTTAGGTAAGTCGGGGGGACGAGGTTGTGGATCACGAAATGCCCCTTTAAGAAAAAGACAGGGCTATAACAAATACATGGAGACATTGGTGTCAATCTAAGATGTTGAGACTTTTCTAAATGAGATGGGTTGGGTAAATACCCGGGACTCTTCGAGGTCATCAGTTGGTAACAATCTAATTTATCAGTCTAGCTCACAAGGTAAGTTGTAAGGAGATGTAGCTGCAAGTAACCTTTCAGATCTTGTATTGCTTTAGAAAACTGTACAATTAAGGAAAGGAAATGCCAACAATACATTTCATTCGAGAGTGAGGAGGTGGCTCTTGAGGTTAAAATTGGGACCATTAAAAGTGATGATTTTAAAATTTTCAACACAATTTCTTTGACAAAATCTGCATAATTGTAAGGCACTTATTGCACCCATATTGGGCAAACCGCTCAATTTGCACCAAGAAAATTTTCCCAAAATGAAAAAAAAAAAAGACAATATTTAAAAACTGTGTAGACAATTATAAATGTGTGGGCAAATTCAGAAAAAAAAAAAGGAAAATAAAATGATAACAAAAAAACAAAAAAACAATGCTTCCATGATAGCAATTTCAGTGTAATTGACACCATTGATGACATTGGCTACTCATTGAATCCCACACACACACACACCCACACACACACACACACACACACAACTGTTAGAAGACCTCCAGTTTTAAAGGTTGCATGTTCCATTTTATTGTGTTGTTCTCTACTTGAATTAGAGCTGAGCCTGACACTTGCCACATATGACTAATCAAGTTACAGTGGAAAGAAAACGTGCACTTTTTTTATGTAGAAGCAAGATAATGCAAAAACCCTATCAATACTGTGCTAATATGATGGTGTTTAACCATAAACAGCTGTTTTGGGTTTATATCTGGGAATGAAATGGAATTTGAGGGCTCAAAATTTCAGGACAACAAGAGAAAAATACAGGGCCTTTGCATCTGATATCAAAATCGATACACTTCCAGTAAATGAGTCGGCTCATAAGACACTCGGAACACGGCACTTTCAAGACACTATCAGTACTTAGCAGGAATAACTTAAAGGTTAATTGGATAAGTTTTTTCTTTTTCACTTAAAACTTGAAAAAGGAGAAAATAGCAGTGTTTAATTAAGGCCCATCTCACTATCCTTAGGGACCAAAATAATACTAAACAGGCGGGCATTTTCCGGTTCTGCACGGTTCCGGCGGGTCATTAAATCCGCTCAATCTTCTGAACTCCTTTAATCCGATTAGGTAATTAAGAAAACTCAATGAATTAATTGACCATGTGGAACCGGAAAAACGCCCACCAGTTAGCTGTTATTAATTGAATTTGGTCCCTTAACGTCTGGGACCAGAATCTCCGTAGATTTTTGCCGTATAGGGTGGTTTCGGCAACTCCTCCCGCAGTGAATATGTTACCTCCCAGCAGCATAATGCTGGTACCCCTTTATACCACCTGGGTGGAGAGAGGAGTAATGAGGTAAAGCGCCTTACTCAGGCCACAACAAGTTGGCCCGCAGTGGCGGCTCCAACCCCTGACCTGGCAGTGCGGGGTGTTGAGCACTCAATCCATTGGACCACATGTGGCAGTGTTTAATTAATTATTAATTCTCCATTCAGTTGCGTGTTGTATGTCTGTAAGTTGTTGCGGACGTAATGACTAAATATCAGATTTTTGTCTTTACTAGTTTGCTTTGCTTAGGGGGGTATTATTTATGCCCGGGGGGAATGGAGGAGTGAGGGGGGAACCCGAAAAAAAATGGTAAGAGAGAGGAGGGGGAACGTGAATTGAATGAAATTTTTCATCATGAGAGAGAGCGGTCGAACATGAACTTTTAAAGGGGGAAACCAGCATGATCAAGGGGGGCGTTGGAAAATTTTTTAATGGAAACGCGAGGGGGGGAAGGAACACGAAAATGTTTGCTGAAAAAAAGTTTGAACTTACTACATCCCCCCCCCCCCGGCATAAATAATGACCCACTCCCGTACACTTGTCGGGCTGTTTAGGAACTCTTTATACTTTTATGCTAAAATGTGATTTTGAGGTTTTGTTGTCAAACTTTATTTTGATTTAGCAAATCAATGATGGTGCCTTGAAATCTTCCACCAAGGCCAACTTTCAAAAGGAATAGCCATAACTTATTTTGAAATACACACACCATCTTTGAACGATTTAGATAAGATAAGTCTTCCACAGGGGAGTAGGATAACAAATGGAAAGGCCCTATTTTGATGGCCTGTCACCTTTTTGCTAAAAAACAAAGTTCTAAGAACAAACATTTCTCACACACGTTAAATATATGCCGACTAATGACTAAACATGTCTTGGAATGACTCATGCATGTGTCCATTCTCCCTATCCCCATAATACCAACCATTTACAAGTACCAAAAAAGTCTGACCATACTCTATTCAGTCAATCCCAAGCAAATCTAATCTTCACAATCTTCACAAAATCTGCTCTGTCATTCAAGCTGCCAGCCATGATTATGGCAACCCAGATTCATGGGTATTCCCCTGCCATCAAGGCATGCACTGCCACAGCATTTCATGAAAGCAATAGTGTGATAGCGTCACTTCTTTTTGACCTGTTGGATTTGCTTTTTAACTACAACTACTCAGAGTGGGTGCCTCCAAAGTGGTCTATATGGCTTGAATAAATCTTTGTAATTCTTTGTATATAAAACCAGGGACCATTACAGCTAAAAAAAATGAATTTTCACCAAGAGTGTTGTCATTTTCTGCAGTGTTTTTGGACTTAAAATTAGCATCAAACCCGGGATCAAAATCTTCTGAGAAAAACTTGTTTGTCAAAGTTCACAAAAATTATGACCAATTGCTTAAGATTACATTGTAATGAAAAATAAGTGTTCGGCACAAAATGATTAAGAAGTTCACAAAATAACAAACAAAATTATGTCGTACATCACTAAGATGCCCCCAGTAGTAAGTTTATTGGAAGCAACAAGCTGTAGGTGGTGAAATTAGACTGAGAGAAAATTCATCACATTTTTTATTCAACAATATGCAAATGAGCTTAATATATTAATTAATTGAAGGAAGAAATTAATAAGTCATCCAACCTCATCATGCGCTATATCTAATACCCCAAATTGGAAGTTAATCTGCTGTGTGGATAGGTGGTAGATGGAGTAATCACCTTTTATTTGAAGGATTGCAAATAGATTATAATTTCCTTAAACAGTAGTGATGATTTCAGCAGCATTCATGATCATGCTATAATTTACACTACCAAGTTTTAAATAAATAAATAAACTAAATCATAAATAAATAAATAAAAAATAAATAAAAATAAATAATAAATAAATAAATATTAATATATTATTCCTTGTATGTTTTTGATTCTTTTTGGTTTTGTTTCCAAACATTATATATCAGCCCACAAGGTTTTTTTTTTCCAAAAGATATCCAAAGCGAGAAAGACAATCACCTCACATGGGCTGCTATTTACAAGCAGTAATTTAAAGTAATCAAACACACCATAGTATGAACTGGAAGCAGTCTAATCTTGAACCAAAATCTACTATTTAACAGCTGCCAGGCACATTACAACACATCATACTTGTTATGATTTTACAGCCAACAGTGGCCCCACAAAATATCAAGTACCCTATCAAGCGTCATATCAAGCGGCCAGCAGCGCCGCTTTCGCGCGAAAGCAAATACTCAAAGTATAGTTTTCAAAAGCTGAAGTGATTAACACCCATCTCCTTGGCATAAGTTGTCGACGCGAGCCTACAAAGACCGGGCTCGCTTTCTGGAGTAAAGGTCAGGAGGATGTTATCAAAGTTATGTCAGTAGGAGGATTGGCTTACCTTGTATTGTTAGGGTTTTGTCACTTGTTTTGGCTGGTGGTGTTAGCTCTTTTGTTATCTCTGGGTTGAGTTACAAATAACAGGAATAAGCCTTTAGGCCGAAAAAGATTGTTGTACTGGTTGCTTACACCCCAGCTTGCATTCATAAAGGAGGAGGGAAAACGTCGTAAGAACTTACATTTACTAAAATTTCACCACAAACCGGTACCATTATGCAGAAGACATTTATGTTAATTGAACATTTTATTTCATGGAAAGCAGTTAATAAAGCACATTGTTTCAAGGTAAATGACAAAATCAGAACTAAAATAATAATATCAAAAGTGACATAGTATTACAACTGATTTTGATTCTGATTGCCACTATAAATACACACTGTGCAATTTTAAAGAAATCCAAGTTGTGGGGGCCAATCATTATTTTATTAAAATATTATTATAAAGAGATTTTTATGGAAATTAATCAATAGGGTGCTATACAAAAACCCTATGAAACCACTACATAATAACAGAAAATGTGGATGCCTCGAAATCTCTCATTCCCTTTAATTTCAAAGCTGATGATTTATCAACATTGGTTGTACAATCGCTTATGGTAGTTGTATAAGAACCCCTCACCCATTCACGTAAAAAACATAAAATCTACTATTTCCACCCGGGGGGGGGGGGGGTAACGGGAGGGGGGGGGGGGAGGGAGGGGAAGAGGTGGGTGGAGGTGGAAGAGAAATGGGGGGGGTTATAGAGGAGTGTATGGGCAAGGGAAAGTGGGGTGGGGGGGGGGGAGGAAAGGAGGAGGAGTGGGGGGGGGGGGGGGAAGAAAGTGAACTGAATGAACAGAGGCGATGGAGGTAGTAAAGGGGATAGGAGACTGAGGGGCGGGGCGAGAATGGGGGGGAGGGGGGAGTGGAAGAGACGAACATCGGGGGGGGGGGGGGGGGGGGGGTGAAACGGGGACGAAGGGGGGGGGGGCAATGTGGAGTAGAGGAGGAAGGCGAAAGAGGGACCAAGGGGGGGGGGTGAAAACTAGCTTGGTACTGGTCTGTTCTTCGAGACTTCGGGGGGGTAATAGGGATCAAATTTAACCTATGTCTCTGTCAGTCCTCACATTGGGGTACAAAGTTTACTTTTCATTTTCAGGTAGAGTTAAATCAGCATCACATGTTGGATATCATGCTCAAACATATAAAAGTCCATAAAATAGCTCAAAAATTGGAGTGGAAAGATCCCATTAAATCTAATGGATCTATTGCCTTGTGCGCCCTGTTCTTGGATGGGTGTCTATGTGAATAAGTTCTGTCCGGATAGGGTAACCATTTGAACAGATCTGGTCACAGATAGGGTACCATTTCCATTCAGTTTATGGTTTCATATAGGGTCACCGCCATAACCATTGTAAACGCGGGTGGTTACCGGCTCGTGAACATTTACCCCTCCCACCCAGGAATGTCCCAATTCATGCCATACCTAGAATCGAAATTGCATCCTGGAATGCTATAACAGCTATATTTTATACCTTGTCTGACTATTTTGAAATGGGCTTCTCAAGGTAAGAGCTGTGGCTTTCCACGCCCCCCCCCTCCTCCCCCTGAACTTTGCGTGATGAATATCCTGCTCCGAATCATCTTTTTTTATGAGATTTGACTAATAACCTTTGTCCCTATGTAAACCTTGCACTTACCTTGGTTCTAATAGGTTCTTTGAGCCTTCAAAGAATCCTTTCTCTATTCGGTAATGATTGCTATAATCTGAAAAATTGTTCTTCAAGAATTGAAATATTCTTCAGACCTGTTTGGTTCTGCACCATTTTGGAATAGTTTTATTAGTCTCAGTCCACCATATTGTGCATGTTTTATTTTGGCACAACATCATTGAGAGTACCAAATTATAATTATTAAGTAGCCATTTTAAAAACTTGTGATTGACTATGCATCACTTCAAAATTAACGGCGCCAACAAGGTCCCCCATTTGATGTCACCTACAATGTTGTAGAGACACTGCCTCCATTCTGTAGACCAATTTCTTCCAGGCACCCCCTCCAAAAATCACTGACCCACCCAAGAGAGATAGCAGTAGCTTCCCACAATGCATTGCTTATAATGGAGGTTTTTGTAAGGTTTCATGTGAATCGTGAGATGAAAACATTCTTAAAACACAAAGGTTTGTGATCAGTACTCTTAATTTAGCCCAGGTAATCTCTAACGATCCCACCATCCAGTACATTTACAGAACCCTTTCCTTGGAAGATTGCATGTGGGAAGCTATTGATGATCTTCTCTTGACCCACCAGTCGCTGATAATGAAGCAGAACAGCAAATGGCTAGAAAGCAAGTAGCCGTGTTGAAACCGGCCTTTTTAATTTAGCCATTTTGCGTTGACTGTCCATTATTATTAATTATCAGTACACAGACTCATCCATGGCTAAGTGTTAATACTAGCACAGTTATCTTTTTCATAAATAATTTGCGGGCAACCTGAAGTGGACTTTTGGACATGGTCATGATTTGAACCAGGTGATAATAGTGCCAATTAAATACAAGCCTTATTTCTGTACATTCAATTAGCTTAGACCTCGGGGTTTTAATTAAAGACACTATCAGTGATCTTGTAAATCAGAAAAATCGAAAAAAAAAAAAAAAATATCAAAAATCAGATTTGCATGGATGTAACAAGTACAGGTATCTAAACATACCCTGAAATGATTATGACCAGAAGCAAACTAATAAGGGACAGGAATCGGACATTTTAAGTCATTACTGTCCGGTAGCGACACTTATTAAAACACGTAATTGAATGGGGAATCGTATCATGGAACACTGCCTTTTCCTTCCTTTTCTGTCAATTCTGACAGCTGTGAAAGGTAACTTATGAGAATTTTCCAGACTTTCCTTCACTTTGAAGCTATTCCTGCAAATTTCAAATTATTTTCAATCAGATAGTGTCTTATATTAGAGAAGGTATTGGTGTCGGAAACAAAAAATGTGAAGAAAGTTGGTATTAATTCTACCCCAACAAGATTTTGAAGGGATGGAAAACAATATTTTGGTCAAACCCAATTCTATTCATTTCTGCGTTTTTTGGCCATCAATCGGCAAGAATCGGAACCAACCGACTATTCGTAATGAGCAAAAACTTTTTTACGGGGAATTTCCATTTTTAAGATAGGTTGTGTAAAACGTTGAATCCTCTTGACAGTAGGTAGAAGACATTGATCGATATCAAGA
The DNA here is from genome assembly GCA_023653785.1 of Ophioderma brevispina. Classification (NCBI taxonomy): domain Eukaryota; kingdom Metazoa; phylum Echinodermata; class Ophiuroidea; order Amphilepidida; family Ophiodermatidae; genus Ophioderma; species Ophioderma brevispina. Next base: position 11,319 of record JAMKCH010081779.1, read on the forward strand.
AACATGCTTGTATATGTATAAATAGCGTCTCTACTTTATTCAAATGATTTTATATATGCGGCAAATATGTCGCTTCAAAATTCAAAGAAATACATACTATTATATTGATATTAAATGTTCTTTTAAAGAAGAAGACACAATATGTGCACGTCACTGTCCGACCCAAAGTCTTCTGTTCCGCCGATATTGATTGCAGTGGGTTCGCGGACATCGCTGGTCGCTTCCTACATCCTATGCTAAATACCAAGACAAACCAACACGTCCTTTGTTAATGTTACCAGGCGTTGGACAGATCATTTGAAACTTTGAGGGAAAATTTGTCAACTTCAATAGATTTGTAGGTAAAATTCCTCCATTATG
>JAMKCH010081780.1:0-12786 GCA_023653785.1 Ophioderma brevispina
AAAAGGTTTTTTCCACAGAAATGGATAAGCTCCACCAGTTTTTCTCAATATGTTAATATACCGTACATATTCAGGATGTCGCGTTGTTTTGAAGGTCTTTGAGGTCATTGTTGGAAAATTGGAAGGTCATTGGGTGGTGAAAATTTTTGAGGGTCAAACTGTTGGCAAATTTGAGTTCATTGTTGGAAAATCCGTGCTAACAGAATGGATGAATCATCTACAAAGTTTATCAAAATGAAAGATCCTTATAGAATTGGTCATACATGATCATGTTCAGTGAAGAAGGTCAAAGGTCATACTAGGTTTCATTAATTGGAAAATGTTTAAATGATCCTTCACTGGAATGGATGCAAAAATCATGATGTCAATTCATACACTTGAAATAACATATTTTTAAGGTTCATTTTGTGTTCTAGCACATTCATTTTTTGTGTCACGGACAGTGCAGGGAGGCTTGTCTAATCCCAATTCTGTTTTGCTGCTCATCCGTGTGTAAGTATCTCATGTCTCAATCTGGGCCAAAATTAAAAAATTTTTTTTTAAAACAAAAACTGGAATTGCTCAATAGTTCTTTGAATCTGACATGCCTGCTACATTGTTCAAAGTATTCAGCTGATTTAAATGTTTAAAAACCAAACATTTTGGTGTAATCTAAAAGAGCAAACAGTGCTCACCTTCAATTCCACACAAGTTTCTGGTGTAATTTAAAACTGTAGTTGGTATTTTGAAAAGGAGCTACTTAAGACAGGGTTAAAGGGTTAGATCCTACATTAGTGGACCTTGTTCCTTTTCAAAATTACTGTGAAAGTTAAATGTAACGAGTGGATATTCCTTATGGATGAGGAATTTTCACACCCATTACATAGCGCACATTTTTTAAGGTAGTTGAAAGGAAAAAAAAGGTCCACTCATTTAGGCTAACCCTGGTTTTAAATCCAGGTCTAAATTAAGTTAGAGGCTCGTTCAGAATACCAGCCTACATGAATAATCCCAGCCTGGCACATAACTTTGTGAGAGAAACTCACTGTTTGCTTTTATGCCTATATACTTTCTAATCAGAATTCTCATTTACTTCATCAAAAACATTTCCCCTGAAAAATCAGTAACATATGCTGGATGTGTGTTTACACTTATAGTTCCACACCCCTTCAATTTTTAAATGCCCTTTAAATTTTCAAACAAATCGTAATTTTTGCATATGCCATATGCTTTGTCATATCCGTGTGAAAAGGCTAAGCTCAAATTGAAGTCCTTCTAAGAACCCACAACTTTGTTATAACATTCCAGATCCAGACTTTTTGTCATTACAGTAAGATCCTATGGCACGTTATACTATACCTAAATATTTGTTTACTGCATCAAATGAAAAATTCTGATTTCATTCAACTTTTTGAATTGTTCGCATTTTTAGATTACTATCTTTAATTTAGTTGACTTATTTTAATTATTAACAAAAATATTTTCAAAATCTCTGAGTCACCTTTAATTTGTCCTATTTTACAGGCTCTACTTTTCAATCACTACACTATACCTGTGAAACCATCCCAAAAGCCTTCGTCACTATACACTTGTCTATGATCATGACCTACTGTCAGAGAACACAATTTTGTACGTTAGCATTAAGTAAGTACGTAATTGTTTAAAGTGGTTGGGAGCTTTCTACTTTTTAATTTTGAATTGGTTTGGGCTGAGGCTCTGTTTTCCCCACTTCCAAGTGAATAATGCCATCGCATTGATCCAATTATGCAAGGTGTATACTTATAATGTGCTTCCAGTCCGTATCATATTCGAAGCATGGGTTGTCACAAAGGAACCCCCAGAGGTCTATTGGCCTATTTTGATTGGTTACCTTTGGGTTATTGACCTATGTAGCCAATCAGAGACATGGTAAAGAAACCTAAAGTTGTACAGATATATGGTCTATTTTGATTGGTTACTTTGGAGAGGGGTTATGTAATGAGCCAATCAGCGATACTCTGTAAGAAGGTACATTATTAAGATCTCATGAGGTTGACTCTTTGGCTTTTTGGTTGAATTATTCAAACTTTTGTCCTGGAACTTGAGGAAGCTAAATGCATAGCTGGTTTTGACCCAATGCAAGATTATCTCTTATTTGTAGAACAATTTTTAAGCAGGGTGACAGATTTTAAGTTTACAACTGATATCATAAGAGGACTTAGCAAGAGCCTATACACCTGTGAAATCACAAAAAACTCATTGCGGTATTCTTACCATATAGGCTACGAGTATCATTATTTTGTATGATATGGCTCCCCCTCTAATACCCATTCACTCCATAGAAATCGTGAAAAGAGATTTTGAGAAAAAACAACATTGTACGCAAGAAATTCATAGAATTTTTACAACACGATGTAGCTAGTGGACTAAACAATCCAAATCGCTGTCAACTTGTCGCCATTGTTCTTTTTTGTTTTATATTCTGGTTTTGGGTCGTGATAATAAATGAGACTTTCAAAGCTGTTCCCTATAATAGCCCGTGCAGACCGATTGGGATAGCCTGGGGGTTTACACCCCACTCTTGACCCAACTGATGAGACTTACAGGTGTTACTCTTGATATCTGGGACGGACTGCTATGTCCCCCTCCAAAGTACAAATAATGCTTTCATGTTTGTCCTGCCCTAATTTAAAAAAAATAATGTGGGAGATAGCCAAATACTGAATTTTAATCAATAGATTTTAGCCCTCACATACATACTGTTGAGACCATCCCTGGCCAAAGTTGACACATTTTTGATATATATTGGGCAATTCCAACGTCATGGACGTTACATTTTTCCCGACCCTCTCTGTATTTCAAACATGTATTCCATCATAACTTGAAGCTAAGTAAATCATTTTATTCTGTACTGATAGTTAACATACTAATGTTTACAAGAACTCAAACATCTAGAAAACTCTAGTTCATTAAACAGAAAATAGCTTCAGAGTCGCGTCATGGACGTTACGAAAATGGACAAGAAGTTTTTTGGACATCATTTATACCCAAAACTCTCTGAGTTGCATCTCAAGTTGTCATATTATTCCTGTTTAGTATTTTAACTACATGGTAACACTATTTAACGTTGAATTAAAAGAAACCGGAAATCAACCTTCTTAATAATATATAAAATTTCCAAAACAATGTATGTCATGGACGTTACATTTGTGAGTAAGTGTCATGGACGTTACATAATTTGATTTTCACATTCGCTCATTCAAGAATTGATAAACCATAGGTATGTGCTTATTGTAGTGCTTATCAGTTTGTTTGATGCCATAGAATCTATTTTTGAGGTTTACATGATGTTTTGAATAGTGGTATTAATACATTTAAAATAACCATTTTAGGTCAAACCTGGGTATGAGGGCGCTTTTCGATTTTTTTCACAACAAAACGCTTTTGAAAAAACCTACTCTTCCATATCCCACATATAACCACTCCAATTCTTTACAATTAGTTTAGATAACCAAATATGTGACATGCTCACTAAATTTGAGCATCTTATCTTTATTAAGTTTGCCTTTAACATTTCATTTGAATATTGCATGAATTTTTGCCCTCCCATTGAAAAGCACGTGAGGGCCCGGGTTCAATGCAAACTTTTCCCCTGTACAATTCAATGGGAGAGTATTTTCCAAAAAAAACTTTAGGCCTCTCGCACAACTAAAGATGATAGAGGTGGAACTTCTTGAGCAGGTAAAACTTATGATCACTTTCCAGTTGTCCCCTTTGGAAGGTATCTATTTAAAAAAAGTTAAAAAAAAAAGTTTTAAAAAAAATGATGTAAAGCGCCCTCGTGCCCAATTTTGACCTAAAATGGTCATTTTTAAGAATTCTAATTTATCAAAATGTCAGAAAACTTCAAGAACCAGATTCTCTGACTCAAAAAAACATAAATTTTTAAACATTACCATAACAACATCCCATAATACCCATTTACGGGGTTGTTTCAATGTGTAACGTCCATGACGGTAACATCCACGACGCTCATAGCATACTTTCTATTATTATAATTTATTTTTTCACATGTTTAGATTATCTCTTCCATATGTCATTAACCGTGATTACTAGATTATGATTAAGAATCACCTGCATGGCAGTGTAGTTACAAGGAAAAAATAGTATAAAACGGCATGGACGTTAATCCATTTGTGGAAAATCAGAAGTAACATTTGAAACTCAAGAGTGCCGCCCTCGTAGAAACTTAACTGCATTTGGATTTAAAATGTAATTTAATAAAACGTTACCTATCTGGTATTTATGTTAAGAAATGAATACATTTCATTGGTCATATTCATAATACAGGACTGAAATATTTACGACAGCACCCATTTTTTGTTTGTAAAATTGAAACATCTGTTGTTTCGTAAATACATTTTTTTTCCAAAACAACAAAAAATAAGAAAAACAACTGAAAATTCAATATTAGAATATCAATGCAGATTAATAACGATAGGTATCTTCTTCCATATTCAATGTACATGTTTGCCTTAAAATTAATTTTCAGTTTTAGGGCTCAGGGGGACATTGCCGTGAAATTGCCCATATACACTCAAGCAAAAAAAGTCCTGGACAGTTAGAAAAATTTAAATATTTCAAAATTTATTTCTCATCAAAGGAAATATTTATACAAAATAAGAGGACATTCGTCTCCTGTCAGTTTTGGATGGAATTGAAATGTTGCAATCCTGCATGACTGATTACATCACTTAACAATGGCAAGGTTCTTAAATGAAAATTGCAAGAAATTATGCATTTCATTTCATTTGTAGGCATGGGAATCTGTCGTGATTCCTTAACACAAAGACAATATAATTGGATACTTGGTTTGGATGTTTGTCATAATGAAATCCTAACTTTGATGACACAAAGGAACATTGTTTTAAAAGCATAAGCAATGTCAGAACTTATCAATCTTGGATGCATCTGGTTTTAACACAATGAAATGCAATGGCTTACCCCCCCTTCCTTGGCTGCACTTCTCGTACGCAAATGTTTTCTCTACCTTCCCCTCGTCTTTTCCACATCCAAATCCCCCCCCCTCGTCTTTGTCCACAACTTGGTCCCCCTTCCATCATGTGTTGGATACAAATCTGGATTGTCAGTAAAAGAGGACTTTGCCTCATTGTCCCCTTTTGCATCTTTCAAGTCTCTGGTCCACATAACCTTGCTTGCCAATGTTGAGGTAAGTCGAAGTTTTTCTTTGCAGGTTTTCTGGACCATATGCCGACGTCATGGAGTCCATTCCTTACAGTTTGAACTGAGAAGCAACGGGCACCTTGACCTTGATGAGCGGCAGTGATCTGGGGACTAAATAACTGGTGCGGTCACAGTTTATCTCCTTAAGCTATATAGTTCTGTACGTTGGTCTTTCTGCTAGCGGTTGTAACTTTGGGGTCACCCGGTCTCTGGCGATCGTCACTTCTCCCGCGTTCTCATGTAATCGTCTGGTGTAGACTTTAACTTGTGCTTTGTGCACTTGAAACCGCGAGCGCATCTGAAAGGAGGCGTCCAGCTGAACATACCCTATGGGATCTCCGTACGATCCTGCTCCGAGATTTTGGCCATTTCCAGGAGAAAATCATGCGTGGGATTACACAATGTGGGGGTTTCAACACTCGGATCTTTCCGCTTTCATCGCACATCTGTTTCCAATTGTGGAAGAAAACGTGGTCAAAATTTGGAATTCATTACTTTTTGAATCTGGGCACCTCCATTCCTTCGCAATTTTCATTTAGCACCTTGTCATTGACATGAATGTAACCAGCCATCATGATTTGGTCAGCATTTTTAATTCTATTCAAAGCTGATAGGGGATGAATGTCTGTTTATTTTGACTGTACAACTCTTTGCCTTTTCTTAATTATAAATATGAAATATTTGACTTCTGGATGACCTATGATCTCAAATGATTTTTATGTTTTAAGTTAATAATAAAAAATTTGTATTACAATGGCCTGTATAGCAATAAATCAAGAATGATTAACAATCAAAATAGTTCCCAAATAACCCCCATAATTCCAAGTATCCAAGAACAAAGAACAACCTAGCAAAGGATTAGCTAATGGTTTTTAAAGCAGTTTTTTTGGTGAAATGGTAAGCAAATTTTGTGACTTAAACGGCTGCATGAGCCATCATGACGAAAAATTAAAGCTTTTTCCAAAAGTAACCAAATCTGGTGTTGAATGACTTGTTCATTACTACATTTTACTAATACTTTAATAATGTGTACTATTGTGTGGCCACCATGTTTGTCACTGACGTCTTGGCACTTGTCCCGCTCATTGAATTCATGGGGCAGGAGGCATTGTCCCATCCATTAGCTCAAATTCATCACTATTGCAGCATTCGACTGGTGTTACATGTGGATGCAAGAATTTCAATCCACGGTATCTGTTGGCATTCAGATGTCCATTGATCAGCATGAGAGTGCCTTGGTCAATTGTCTCCCACAATACTCCATGAATGGGATCAATTCGTTATTTCTTGACCGAGTATATGAATTTCAAAAGAAAATTGAATATGACACGGTGTTGCCATAAGGTGACACCCTTTTCTGAACATACTTTTCTGACACCCTATGAAGTTTGGGAACCTTAACGGTATTTAACGGAATAAACCACACGGTTTATGTGGGTTATTCCTAAACCCTAGCTAACCCTGACGTCGGTTTTCTAGCCGGGCCAGCTGAAACTGAAGGAGTGAGGGAAGAGGGAACAAGAAAGTTGCAAATTCGGGTGGGATTCGAAACCCAGGGCCCTTCGGCCCCAGCCCCATGACCCGGGATAGCACGTCCGACTGCGGTGCCCGGGATAGCACGCTACGGCTTAGCGATTTCGTTGCCCATAATGAGTCCTGGTTGCTGGACGTCAATCGCTAACTTTCTGGACGTAGCTAGTGCATTTTTCTCATTACACAGGTGTAGTTTTTTGGTGAAGTTATCTGTCCTAGGTTCAGGTTCCTAATTCAATAGGGTGTCAAAAGTATGTGTCAGAAACGGGTGTCAGCCTTATGGAAACACCCATTGACAAGGGGTGTGCAATCCTTGTGGGAATTTTAAAACTGCATTCCATTGCCAAATGTTTTATCCGGTTTAAAATGGCATAAATCACTATTGCGAATTTTAAAAAGGACTGCATTTTTTGCTTTGATCTGCCCTCTTTTGGCAGATAGGCAAGGATGTCTGTAATTTTTCACAATTGCAACTTCCGAACATAGTATATCCTTTGCTCGGTTTCTCTTTGAATAACTTATTACCACGGGAAGTTTTGGAGGTTAATTCTTTCAAGGGGAACTTATTGTCTCGCCTGACTTTGTTCGGCAGAGACTTAGTATCACTTTTCTGTCTGTCTGTCCCCTGTCTGTCTGTCTGTCTTGTCATGCTGTCTGTGTGCCTGACGTCCGTGTTCATGCTTGTGTACGATTATCTCTGGAGTTTCCGTAAGGGCTAGATTGATGTAACTTGGTGGAAAGAAGCGGTCCACGAGTTCTCGACCTGATTAGATTTTTGCGTAAAATAAATGCTAATTAAGTATCTATTGCATAATTAACGAAATTTTTCCCGCAAGCTTGGTGTACAAGTTGTTCCTGAGTTCCGTAAGGCGTATGATGATGTAACTTGGTGGAAGGGAGCGGCTGGAGAGTTCTCGAACTGATTTAGATTTCGGGCGTATTTCGGGCAAATAAAGTCTGCAACTGAGCTAATAATTAATATCAAAAATCAGCGTAATTAGCTAATAATTTTTGAAACGGTACTTCCGATAGGCAAAATTCCTAAGCTGCATGAAAGAAGAGACAGAGCAAGCAGAAGAAGAGACACAGGTGCAAAGAGGGAAAAAAGGTAAGGAGATGCGACGACGGAGAGTGCAGGGAGCAAAGGTAGTAAAAGGGGTGCAGAATCGGGTGGGGGGCAAAAGTCAAATGGAGGAAGAAAACCTATCAAGAGGTAAAGGGGCGAGTAGCTACAAGAAAGGAGACGGGGGAAGGTAGGAGGGTATAAGGGGAAGCAAATAAATTGACAAGATAGGGCCCGAGGGGCGAGAAGGAATAGGAGAGATGAGGGGGAACAACGCTGGGGGAGGGTGAAAAGAAAATGGACCAAGGAATCAGGCGATAAACGGGAGGAGGGGAGGTTAGGGAAAAGAAAAGGATAAAGGAAAACGGACAAGGAAGGGGAACGAGTAGGTTGGAAGAAGAGGGACAGCGGTGAACCGAAGTAAGCAGTGGGGAAAGGAAAAGGAGGAAATAATCGTAGAAGGGAAGAAGGCGAATAAAAAACTAATATCAGGTTGCGCAGCTTTTTGTTGCAATTTGAACGTGTGTGAATACATGCGGCTTAGGTATGCAAATGACTAATTAAATATGCTTATTACTGTAATTCTGAAACCGTACAATCGGATGCAAATTCCTTCGCTGCATGAAAAAAAGAATACTATGCCCTGCATTATTGGTGAATCATGATTTGGTCAAATTGCATGTGGGCCTATTAAAAGGGCATTTTTGATACACATTGATCTAATTACATATGCATACTTGCTGTATCACTGAAATGGTATATTGGATAGGCAATTCCTTCGCTACTTGAGACTTCTAATTCGTACATCTTTTGTATGAATCACAAGTGCGGTCAAAGTGCACGTGGGTTCATTAATGTGGCATTGTTTGATGCAATTGATCTAATTAATATCGTAATTGCTGTATCTGTAAATGGTCATTGGATATGCAAAATTCCTTCGCTACAATGAAACTACTATATGGTACATCGTTTGTGTGAACAAATAATTGTGGTCAAAATGCAATGTTTTTTTTTTTTTTTTAATTCTTTATTATTTTTTAAATTTTGCAACTAATGCTAAATGTGGTCCCTTTCAATTCCAACAACAAATTTTCTCTCCAGGTTGGTTCAATGGTCAGTGTGAAAATACTACACCTTCAAAAGAATTTTGATTTCAGGAGTTTTTTTGTACCCTTGCAATATAAATTAGGTCAGCATGTGTGTTTATTTGGCAGGACATGGCTTTGTATGATTGGTGGTGAACAAAACAGGTGTAAAAAACAAGACTTATCAAAGGGGGGGAGTACACCACACCACAACAAAGGTATTAACATCAATATGGCTAGATCATTGCCCATGTTTTAAAATTGAAATAGTTTTTCTAGTTCTGGTCAGTCTTTTGGGTTGCCAAGTCTGTTATACATTTCTGGAGAAAATGGGGGAAAATATGCAAAATTGTGCATTAACAAAACAAAACCAAAAAAACCTTAAAAAAAACCGCTTTCTGGACTCCGTAGGGGACTCAATTTTAAAATTGGTCCACAGTGTTTTGTTTTTTTCAAAAAGAGTGTTGCCACATTTAATAAATTTTCATATTTTTTACTAAATTTAGTGATTTTAGGGATTTTTTGCATGACTTTCATGCATTAATATCGCTACAAATGGAAATGTTGTGACCCCTGGGGTGTTGTCAAATGGAAAGAGCAGGAAATAAGAATACTATAATGCAAACCCGGGGGTGCACTCCTAACCATCTCTTGGTTATTATATTGGGACATTTCAAGATTATATCTCCCAAACGGAAGATTTTGTGACCTCTATGGCGTTATCAAATGAAAGAGTGAGATTATAGAATACTAAAATGCAAACCCGGGGGTGCTACTCCTAAACGTCTCTACTTGTGCTCATGTGGGGGACATTTCAAGATTATAATCTCCCAAACGAAGATTTTGTGACCTCTATGGTGTTATCAAATGAAAGAGTGAGAAGTATGAATACCTAAATGCAAACCCACTGGGGGCTACTCCTAACTCTCTACTGTGCTCATGGGGGGACATTTTCACGATTATATCTCTCCAAAACGGAAGATTTTGTGACCTCTATGGTGGTATCAAAATTTAAGAGTGAGAATTCATAGAATACTATAAATGCCACCAAAAAAAAAAACAAAAACCCGGGGGTTGCCTACTCCTAAACGTCTCTAACTTGTGCTCATGTGGGGAACATTTCAAGATTAATATCTCCACAACGGAAAAATGTTGTAAAAAAAAAAACCCCCCGAGGGTGTGCTGTCAAATTAAAGGAGTGAGAGGTATAGAATACACAAAATGCAACCCGGTGGTTCCTACTCCTAAACCTCTGAGTTATGCTCTTGTTGAGGACTTTCTCATGAAAATTTTTAATCTCTCCACAATGGAAAATGTTTGACCCTGGGGTGTGTCAAATGAAAGAGCAGGAGTAAATAATAAAATGCAAAACCAGGGCGTGCTACTCCTAAACATATCTGACTTTGCGCGGGGGGGTGGGGGGATTTCACCTTGCAAGATTAATATCTATATCTGCACAATGTCAATGTTGTGACCCCTAGGGTGGTGTCAACATGAATAGTGGGAGTAGAACTAGTTTAAGAATTGGGAGTTTCATTCTCTATTTCTGCTTTGCACAACTTTTGGGGGACCCCTGGAACTCGCACGAGTTGCACTCTGGGGTGCTGCTTTTTGTCTTACAGTAAAGCGCGAAAGAAGGCGATACTTGTGGTTCGAGAACCGCCTTGTTTTTTATTTTGTGTTTATTTTAAATTATATTAAATTGTTTACAGAACCTAAACAACCAGTAGATAAAAACGGTGGTTTGTTTCTTGTTGCTGCGCCATTGCTGTTGTCTTATACCTTCTTGTTACTTGTTGTTACTAATGAAGAGGTTAGATATCAAGCTATACTGGAAAGGAACACGTCGGCAGCGACTGCAAAAATGGTAAGCTGCATCAGATGGGGTAGGGATTTTTAGTGAGACATTAATGTTATTACATAAAGGGTACATTGTACACCAGGATTCACTGAAACATGTTGAGTAAAATTGTCCTAAATGTAAAGTGTAATTCTTAGCATATAAATAATATTGACTCGTGCAATAGTAAAAAAACAGTGGCACAAAAAGTATCTTGGCATGTTTTACCGATCGGTATTGTGCCAATGCTGATCATTTTTAAAGTTGTCAAGATATTCATTTTGTGGCCATTCTTGCTCTTTCATTTAACACTTGCTTGTAAAACGCGGGCCACAAAATGGGTGATATAGGATGCCTGAAAGAGGTAAAACCCTAAAACAAAAGTTGCAGTTGTTTTGAGTTTCAAGAAAAAAACATCCTGATTAGGCATAGTATAAATGATCCATAACCTAAACCCTGACGTCGGTTTCTATCCCGGGAGGGACTGAAGAGTGAGGGAAGAGGGGAACAAGAAAAAAGTCGGGTGGGATTCGAACCAAGCCCCATGACCCGCGATTAGCACGCTACAGCGGTGTCGTGGCCCGGCCAGCGATTTTCGTGGCCCAATGAGTCTTGGTTGATGAAGTCATTGCTAATCCTTCTGGATTAGTGGCATTTTTCTCAATTAACACAGTGGTTTCGGTGAGATTAGTTGTGCTAGTTAGTCTATGGAAAAAAGTGCTTAAATAACCCTAACACTGGACGGCGGTTTCTAGCCTATCTACCGGGAGGACTGAAGGAGTTAGGGAAGAGGGGAACAAGAAAAGTCGCAAATTAGGTGGGATCGAACCCAGGGCCCTTCGGGCCCCAGCCCCAGGACCCGGGAGAGCACGCTACGGCGGTGACGGGACTAGCAGCTACGGACGGTGTCGCGGCAGGGCCAGCGATTTGTGCCCATATGAGTCTGGTTATGACGTCATCGCTCCTTTTTGGCCTTAGACTGCATTTTGTCAATTAACACAGTGAGTTTCGGTGAGATTTAGCTGTTGCTAGGGTTAATGGATTATATTTTAATTTCTATACTAGACAAGAAAGAAAACGATGTGTACATATCATATAGCCACTCTGGTGAGTCGGAGGAGGATTTGAACTTTGTGTTCAATGTCCTTAGAGTCATCTTGAGCGGCAGAGGGTAAGGGTGATCATCAGGGGATAAAGACATCATACCAGGGACAGGTAAGATAATACGGGAATACATCTTATTTGTCACGGGGGTACTCGACCAAAATTGAGTACCGGTGGCGTCGCCGGGTACCCATGTCTATAGTGACCAAATTGTACAAAATATGACAATTTATTAAGTTGGGTCCGAAATTTCGCTATTCTTTAGTTGGCTTTCTTTGAAAATTCGCACCATTTTCATAGGAATCTTAGCAAAATCTGCGAATCGGAACAAATCAACATTTCCATTGTATGTTTTTACGAAAATCAGAAAAATGACCCGTTTTCAAGTAAATGAGACCAAAAATTGAAAATGGACCAGGAATAGGTATAGCAAGACTCAAAAAAAGTGACCCATCAATATCGTAGCATGGTGAGAAAAACAACCCATTGTTATAGAATGGGGAACATGTGACCCATATCGGCAGCACATTATGTATACCTACCCTTTTCCACTGAGTAACCCCAGGGCTATTTGTGGACCATCTCAGAAAAACCTGCACTTGAGTTGTTAGCACGAAAAACTTAAGGGAAACCATTGTATTTAGTATGGGTTCTGAAATTTATTAGTCTTGGGCCGAAGAGTGCCAAAATACTCTGTTGAAGACCACATGCTACAAAGTCACCTTGCACTACAAGTATAGTTAGTGTTCAACAGGAAACTATAATACCACAATGGGGCATGTGAACAGTTTTATATTTTGTGGTATTTGAGGTGTTAGGGCAATTAGATTTAGGTGGCCTTACACTAAATTATTGACCATATTGTTCTGTTGGTCTGGTATAAATTAAGCAATTAAGTAATAATTTGAATTTTATCTTTTGTTTTTAATTCAGGTCCTGGCTGAGGAGATTGTGAAATC